>JAPYYX010000074.1:0-139395 GCA_030522605.1 Cremastinae sp. B BG-2022a
TAATGTTACAACAATTTCTCTACTATTTACCATAATGCTACGGAAAAATGTACTTGCCTCCTTTTTTACACCATCTTGATGGTGTTTTTGCGAGTATAAGATAAATCAGTAGCATAAAACATAGATATAAAGAGAGAAATGAAAACACTGAACAAGAAAAAAAGTGATCGAGATGACCTAAGCTCATTGTAAGGAACAAAATGTGCATAAAAATTGATAGATTGATAGAAATCTCAAAATTGTCATCAGCGCCTTGTCAAATTTTTCGACAACGAGATGATATGTTTAAATAGCGCGACATGCAGCATGAAGAAAATATCATAGATTTTTAGTTACGGTTCCTGAAAGCTTCGGAGGACCGAAGACGCGAAAAATATATGTTGCGGAGCGCATGATAAAGCGCGATAGAAAAATGCGAACTGGAGAAAGGAAAGAAGACCCCGAGAAAGAAGAAGAAATAAAGGAGAGGCCCCCCGCTCATCCTTCTCTCTCACTCTCTTCTTCTCACAATGCGGTCTGATTTATGGTCTGGCCGCACATACATAGAGTTACACACGATATCATAATACCATTAATTCTTCGTCAAATTCCCCGCTGACTGAATCATACCGGGTCCGGGGCAGTAAATCACGGCGCGACTAATGCCCAGCTCTTTTGCGCGAAGACTTGTACCCGATCGCGCGGTTCTCGTGCGTGCGCGCTCGTCGCGTCAAACTTTCGAACGTGCGATAAGTCTCCCGATCCTGATTATTCGCACACGCGGATTTTCCGGAGCCGAGGAGACCGATCGGCGACAGCGAATGGGAAAAAATCGACATCTCGTGTGTGGAAAAGATATAAAAATACGGTTTTGAGAAGGAAAAAAAGGAAAGAGAGATAAGAGAGAGACGCTTCGCTCGTTTCGAGAAAAGTGGTAGCCCCTCTCGAAGCGAGCTCTCCGAAAACACTTCTCGTTGTTGATCGGATGCTACGAGAGGCTTTGGTCGTCGAGTTTACGAAACGGGTGACTCGAGTAATTCGTCCCGCGTTCTTGATTTATCGCTCGACCTTCTTTCGTTGGACTCGTTAATCGAAAGACGCTGTTGCGTTGTGCTCTTCGTCGTTGACGCTACGCGGCTTTCCGATTCTCTCTCGGTAAGGTCGCCCGAATCATCCCGATCTCTCCCTCCTTTTCTATCTCTCGCCTCGATTTTACCCAACGCGCATTTTATTTTCGTTCTTTTGAAAAAAAAATTCGAATATCGAAGATGTCTCTCTCTCCTCCGGAGTTCCTGCATTCACTGAATATTCGTGATCTCTGATCCTATGATTTATTTTCGTGATCGCGCTCGAGCATCTTACCGTTTTATTTTTTTTCCTACGCTTCTTCTTCTCTTCTCTTCTCTTTTACGAATTTTCGATGGAAATAGCGGTTTCGATGAGAATCCACATTTTTATTTAGTCTATCCAGTCTCGAGCCTAATATTTTCGTTAAAATCACTTCCTCGTTAATTATTCGTGAAATCTGGCCGCGCACATTCGTCATCCGCTCTGTCCAGCATTCTGTATTTGCTCACCGTTAACGCGATAAATTTTATTTTATATCGTGAACTAAGCTCGGCGAAAAATCGAGCAAGATTTCGTAAGAAATTAATTCCCTGTTTTTTTATTTCGTGAGAAAATTAAAAAATTATTACCAGGTACTGTTCTTAATTTTTTCGAAATTTAATTTCTTTCAGAAATAAAAAACATTCAAAAAGCAACAACATGGTATAAAAAAATTTTAAACAATAAGTTCCGTCTATCGATTGAGTTTACATGATTATAAATAAGAATAAAACGAAAAGCCAGATGATGAAAAATAAGTTTGTGCTATTTCTTGTTTATAGCTCAATGTAAAAAAATATAGGAATTGATACAAAGATTTATCTGTAATTTTATTGAATTTTTCATTATAAAAACAGCAGGAAAAACGTCGAAACTAAAACCTGACGAAATTTACGACATCGTATTTTGAGAATAAGATATAGGGCTGTATCCGAAGCATACGAAAAATCAAGAAAACTTGAATTCTACAAAATTTTTTGTTCCCAATTTAAAATCATGGGATCAGAGTATTTTTCTCTATAATATGTCTTCAGCGTTATTCCTTTGGTGAGTCGAAGGGCAAAAGAAGTGCAAAAACTAATCTGCATTAAAATCGGCTGGGCCTCAATTTTGGTGAGATCGCGACGGCTCGAGAGCAAGGGTCCGAAAAGGCACGGAAGTTACGTTCCATTGCCGAGAGAAGATCGGCACACGTGGGCGTGGTGGTAAAGACACACGTTTCTTCCCTTCTTATTCTTTTTCTTCCTCCTTCTGGCCGTTCTCTCTTTCCTCTCTCTGCTCTTTTATTTTTCTTGTTCACGCGAGAATAGTCCCAAGTCTGTACATGTGTCTTATAAGGGCACCGAAACACGAGTACCCGAAGCGAAAGATTTTTTTTTACGACTCGGCGTTTCGTCGACTCGCCGGTGGTCCGTGTACGAAAAATATTTTTTGTCTTCCAGCTCGTGTCCGATAGCGTGTTATCAAGCAAATTCGCTCCCTCTCTCTCACTTTCTCTCACTCTCAAACCCTTCATAATAGTTAAATAATTATGTTAGCTCGATAATAGAATGACTGATGGTTGGCCCGTTTCGAAATAACTTGACCATCGTGACACATTAGCACCTAAACGTTTTCACGCTGGCCCTCGATCCTTCTTTATTTCTCTTCAACTCTTTCTCCCATCCTCATCCTCTTTCTTCACCCATCGGATCATGAATCATGTACGCCCACAATGTAGAGAAAAAACGATCCTGAGATCATCAAACATCGTACAGGACTTTATAATGTACGCTGAAACGTGCGGATAAAAAAGAATTTGTTACTCGCAACAGACGCGAGCGAGACTCGGCCGATCACTGCGAGCTTTGCTCACGATATGGCCTTGGGCTCGCTCCTACTTATCAATCGCTAAACGATACACCTCCACCTTTTCCATTCTTCCTTCATGTTAATTCGTCTCTCTCGTTTTACGTTGTATCCAAAAAGTCTGAATCACAATATTCTTACTCCATGTGATGATCATTTTCACCATTTTTTGCAAGACGTTTTCATGCATCGGATGAAAAAATCGTGCAAGATTTTAATGAATTTGGACACAACAAATTTTTCACAACAAAGTTTATCCTTCATCCTTATAGCTACATACATGTTCAGTAATCGTTAATTGAAGTTTACTTACTTTGACCTATGTGAACCCTCTTCATCCACGGATAGATCTGTGGAGGATTGGAGCCGCTACCGTTTCCCTTATTCGACGAGTTATTCCCCGTGCTGGAGGTGCTCGAGGTCGAGGATGCCGGAGACGAAGCAGAGGAGGCTGTCGTCAGTGTGGAAGCTCCCTCGCGGGAGGTTCCACTTGGAGGTGATGCCGCGGAAGCGGTGATCGAGGATCTCGATGATCCTCCCGGGGGCGAAGTGAGTCCGGTAACGTTAGATTTGGAGGTTCCAGCGGTTACGAGGGGCGTTGGACTGTTCCTCGACGTGCCAGTGGTGAGATCCTGAGGTGAAGCGACGCTCGTTGAGGACGTGGAATCGGCGTACTTGCAACTCGAGCTCGAAGCCGCCGTCACGGAATTCGGGACCTGGAGGAGACTCGGATCCTGATGGAGTTGGGACTGCGAGTGATGCTGCTGATGATGTTGCTGCTGAGCAACCTGCTGCGCCGCGTGCATCGCGGCAGCGTGCTGTTGCTGTTGCGACGTCGTCGTCGCGTTCAGCCTCGGCTGGGGCTGCAATTGCGTGTAGTCTATCATCCCGGTCGGCGGTGCATGCTGCATTCCTGCGGCCGGTGTTGCATAAGGGTGTTGAGGATAATGCTGCTGCGGCGAGTAGCACGGAGTTGGATAACCCGTCGACGCGGCGTTCGGGTTGTAATAATCACCACCGGCGGGCGATGCCGCCTGCAACGGTTCTCCTGGTGAATTCGGGGTCGGCCGGGGTTGCTGCTGGGCCTGCTGGCCCGCGTAACACGACGCTAATGAATTTACAAACTGATAGGAACTCATCGCAGGTCTCTTTTTTCCTCTTTCCTCGTTCTTCAAGTGGTCGGAACTGCAATCAGCTGGTTCACCGGTATATCGCACAAAAATCACAACTTCGTTCTTACTCTGTCTTTTAGAATATATTCTCAACAACGACTCTCGTCGCGTCAGACCTTTCCTCTCTCGATCATATTGCTCTCTGGTTTTTCACGCTATCAATTGTTTTTCTCCTCTCAGGCTGTTCCGTCCCGCAAGCTCGACATTGCGACACGCGAAATTGTTTTCAGGCCGGAACGATCGCGCACAGTATCCACGAGTTCGGGAAGTCGCTCATTGACATGTGTTTACACTGCGGATACACGAGGGCCTCGATAATAACGAGCGACGTGCGAACGCGCTAAACGGTGACTAATTGGTCGAGGTTGGAGCACACCGCGATAAACAACCGGGAAAAAAAATAAGGAGCGAAGACACGACGAAACTCACACAATCGCCTGTCGAAGAGATAGCCCCGGTGTCGTATTTATAACGTATGTGAACGGGCGTTAACGTGTGCGAGAACGGCGCACGCGAGCCGAGAGGTGCGACTCTCGCACGGGCTTTACGATCTCCTCTCTCGCCACGTGGGCCCGGGCTATAAAACTGTCTTCCGCTTCTTTACGACCTTACCGGGAGCGCGCAATTACCCACGGGGAACACCCGACCTGCCACCGATCCTGTTAACTTCGCTTCCTCTTCTCTCGCTGGCTCCTTCGAGTTCTGTCGTAGTAGAGCGTAGTAGCCCATTGATGACTCCGAGGACCATTGACGGTGAAAATCCTCGAGATAACACCGGATCGGAGGAAAATCAACAGGTACGAAAAACTTATTTTTTCTTCCTATCTCCTGACACTCCTCGCGAGAGAGTTTCTCCTCGCGATTTCAACCCCCCCAATAATCTTCCCCAAGCGCACACACCATGAATCAAATCCGCACTGAGTTTATTCAAATTCAAATGAACCGATCAAAAACGATTTTTTTTTTCGAAAAAAAATTTTAAAATGAAAAAAAAAACACACGCTTCGATCACGATTATTTCGAAATTCCTCGTCAATGAAAAACTTTCGAAAAATCTCGATTATTAATTTTTGATAAATTTCACTGAATTTCGCGTAAAATAAGCGCAAAAATTCTTGAATCCGTCGTTCCGTTCTCGTACACCGTACGTAAATGAATAAAAATGAAAAAATAGGCTTTGCAGCGTTAAAGAAATTTCGTGGTATCGCGAGAGTGAGCTCGCGGAGTCCGGCACCGTGGCTCGTATCGAACCCGAGTGACGGCGTATCGTCGAGGACCGGCTCGGGTTACCGTCTCACTCCGAGAGTGCAGCACCACTACGCGCCGTAGGGCACACGCTAGTGAACAACTCCGACACACGGGTTTTAAGAGAGAAGCATAATGGTGTGCTGGCGAGTCGGCCTGTGTGCGCGGCGCGCTCCTTCCTTCCTGGTATTGGTGCACGTAAGAGCGGCGGAGAGGGAGCGAGACGATGAACGCCGAGGGAAAAAGAGACGGCGAATCCACACTGACGTTTCCACACAACGCGAGAACGCGAATTGAGCCACGCACGAGAGGCAGAGCGAGTGAGAGAGAGAGAGGGAGATAAAAGACACACGATAGTCGTCAAAGCTGCGGAGAAGCTCCGCGCGATGTTGCGCTCGAGACGAGAAGAGAAGCGAGTGACGACGAGCAGAAGCAGCGCCAGAAGCAACGGGAGCTGTGTGCGCGCCCGTCCGTGCGAGCTCTCCGAAGACGAGCCTCCGATCCGCGGACTCTTCGGGAACAAGAGATAGACCGATCGTCCGATAACGTCCGAGATAGAGGAGGGACAGAGAGAGAGAGAGCCTTCTCTGGTACGTGTGTGTATACAAAAGTAGATTTTTGTATACGATCTCTCCTCTCGCTCGGAGCAAGAGAGCGATGAGGTTTATATATATATATAAAGAGCGAGAGAGAGAGAAAGATTGAGAAAATGATGCGTGCGCGGAGGGAGGTGGTATCGTACTGAAACGTCTCTCGCGCGCGGATCCTCGTAGCCGGTGCGGTAGCTGTCACGTGCCCGCGCTGCGTGTCAGGAGAACCCTCGACCAATCCCCGTCGTTCGTCAAACCTTGATTGGTCTCTCTCCTTTTCCTTCTCTCTCTCTCTCGCTCTCTTTCCGTCTCTCTCCGTTTTTCTTTCGCGTTCTCCTCGACGCCGACGCGCCGCTTCTTTTCCTCGATTCTTTTCAACCCCGTCTCTCGCTTCAACCCCGTGAGTCAACGAGCCGTCAATCCTCTCGCTCTTTCGTCACGAGGAGCGCGAAATCGCGACAGAAGAGGGCCAAAGTCGCGGGGACCTGCGAGAGAGGAGATGGAAAAGTTCGGGGGTTGCGCTGACACGTTCGGGGTTGCGGGGAGGGGAGACGCGGCCAAGAGAGAGATAGATAGATAGATGTTTTTATTAATGCCCCCTCCCTTAGACTCTTCACGAGGATTTTCCTCGTACTCACGAGCCTTTCCATCTTTTCCTCTCCCCCCCACTCTCGAGGAAACAACGCTCTTCTCCTGTCTCCTTCGATCTTTTGCCCTTTCCTACTTCTCGTTGACGTCTCCTGAGTGGGATACTTTGCCCTCTCTCTTCTCATCTCTCTATATCCTCGATTTGCTCCAAAACCCTGCGGTCTCTTACAAAACCGAACACTCGCTCCCCGATAGTCGTCACACGATCATCGTTCTCATTTCAACGATCTTTCAAACGAATTCTACATTCTCTGTCCTCAATGAAATTTCAGCAAACCATTTTTCTTACAGATACATTTATTTATATTTTTAATGTCAACTAACGAGTAATTATAATCATAGAAAAAATAAATTTTAAACCGTACGTACGATGCCCACTTTTAGGCCTAAATCTTTATTCTCTTTTCCATGTACGGGGGATAATATGAATATGTAGAATTTTAAGCGATTATCATTCTTTCTGAGGCCTGATAGTTTTTGAAGCAAAGTTTATCGAAAAAAATGCGATAATTACCGAAAAAGCGGACTCGACGAAAGGGTTGAAGAATCGGAAGGTACACGCTAAGAGGAGATATGTTTCGTTATAGGCGAGAGGGGGAAAAAAGCGAAAAGGAGCCAGCGTGACTACTGGTAGGATAAGGAGAAGAAGGAAAAGACACGGGCTCGCACATAAGTCAGCCGGGGCGGTCGCGGCTGACAGTTTTATGAGAGTTTGATAGCCTCGGTTGCTCTCCTCTCTCCTCCATTCTCCGTCCTTCTCACTCTCTCTCTCCAGAGAGAGATTGAACCACCGCGCTGAGGGTAGAGGGGAGAGATCGAGAAAGAGAGAAAGCTTTGGCTAGGATCTCGCCCGTGGCGAGAAGAAAAGAGAAGGAGGAAAGTGAGCAGCGGAGAATCCTCGACAAACTCAAACAGGAGAGCCCGAGAGAGAAAGAGAGAAGGAGACACGCGCTCGCTACGCACGGCACTCTTTATTGTCCCATAAATTCAAACCTGTTGCCCCGAACTCGAGGGAGAGAATCCGTACACAGTCGAAATGAAACGGGCCGAAGAGAGAAGGCGAGAATAACGCGTGAGGCGCGAGAGAGAAACATTCTCGTATAGTGTAGAGAGACTTCTAAGGAAGGTGAGAGTGATTGTGATCGCCTCTTTTTAAATCGCGATCCGTTATCGCTGGTATAAAATGTTTTTTTTTGCTCACAAATTTGTAATTACTCGAAATAGAATTTGAAAAAAATAAGCGTGCATATTTTTACGGATAACATATATTTTAATCGAATTAATTTTGCCCAAGTTGATTCTCAGTTCAGACTTGTTATTAATTTATGTATAAATTATTAATTCCATTAATAAATTTTTCATTATTTTTGTGTAATAAAATGTTCCACTCCATTAACATTGGAATTGAAACAAGTCACGCCAAGAATTTTTTGTAAAAAATAAAAAATATAAAAATTAGTAAAGATGAGATGAAAGTAATGGAAAAACATAAAAGTGAACGGTTCGAGCGTTGAGAAGCATTTGCGAGGCTGTGAATAAAATCGCAGTGGGGTCTACCGAATGGTGCGCTCTGCGGCCGTTTCGAGCGTTGCGAGCGCGTTCTGGCGGGGGAACACACGAGGTCTCGCTCGCTCGGGGGGCGGCAGCTGACGGCAGAAAGGGTAGGGGGATAACGTGACACGAGGGCGGAGCTCCGGCTCCTTTGAATTCTTCTCGCGAATTGATTTTACAGAATTCGATCTTCTTGATTGAGATATTGAAATTAAGTCATCAATCCAATTTCTTATTTATCGAGGTAATTATCTCTTACGATAAAATTGTTTCGATAAAAAATTTACATATCATCTAAATTTTTTGAACAAACTTTCCCAATGTTTAGAAAATTTTTACAATTTATTTTATGCATCGCAAGTAAAAAAGAAATTACATTTGGTAGTTTTCTTGGAGTCTCTATTTTTTACCACGTTTTTTAAAAACTGAAATAGATAAGAATAAATTTTGAAATGTATTTTTTTTCGGCTAGATTTATGTTTTAATTCTGTTGAAAATAGAAAAAAAATTAGATAACTGAAAAACGATGCGTTAGAAAAGTAGCTGAAGAGATAGCCGTGGCAGTTGCACAGCAGATGTGTTGCTGAGCGTACGAAAGTTGCCGCTGAATTGCGACGTGCGATCGCGACCGCCCCCGACTTCCCCTTCTTGGACCTTTGCGCCTCCCCACTTAAGCTCTCCGTTCTCCCTCTACATTTTCAATGCACGGCTGGTAGAGCGGGAGAGCAAGAGAGCGAGAGAGAGAGAGAGAGAGAGAGAGAGCAGACTCAACAAAACTGCCTATCTCTTCCGCTTGGTACAGCAACGCTTTTGAGCCTGACCGTGGCACGAGACGGTCACTGAGGAAGAGCCGCAGTCCCGACGGTTCCGCTCGTTGGCCCAACAAGAATTATTATTCTCTTGCAACCCTGATTTCCGATAACGAAATTAAAAAAATATTACCTTCATCGTAATTTTTGTCTCGAGCCCTATCAGAGTTTGTTTTTTCTTTGGAAAGCAAAAAGAGGACATAACAAGACGCAGGAAAAAATGCACAAACAAGTTCGAAGAGGCCGATGATTTTTCAATCGCATTCAAATTGAAATTTAATTTCCTCTTATCGAATCTCGAATTAATCTTTTCGAAATTTTAATATTTTAATAGAAAGTTCTCGTAATTTCTAATAATAACGAATTTAAAAAAAAATTATTATATTTTCATTAAAATTGTTTTCTCAAGATCTTTCAGATTTTTGGGAGAGCTAAATAATAAAATAAATAAATGAAAAAATTTAAAAAAAATTATTAAAAATAGTTAGGATTCAGGATATTTTTAGAGAAATGTTGAAATTTAATAATTTTAAAAATTCTTAATTTTTAAATAAATAAAACACTGTTGAATTACATAAAATGATTTTATTGCATTTTGTTAAATGTGTACAACGAACATGAAAAATTTCCTCGATGTTTTACTGCACGAGAAAATATTGACCAACAGAGAGCGACTCTTTTCTGATGAAGCCATCAAATCCGCAGTTCTGGAACGGAAAGGAACTTTGCCCGATATTCGTGTAAAAAGCCAATTCGATAAAATGGAACATTTTGTCCGATAAATATATACGTATACGTCGTTTCTTATCCCTTCGAGGGTTTCGCCTCTTGTGTCACTCTTTGCCAACTCGCCGCGATGCGAAAACTCCGCTCTTCGGCTTCCTTGCATCTCCCTCGAAGTCCCATTAGAATTTCTAATGAAGCCGTTCGCAAAGGTGTAAAAAACGCATCGAAACGCTCATGAATCACTTTTGTCACGAATTCGAACTGTTCGCTGAACACGTGTATCTGTTAGCCTTCGATCTCCAATTTCTGGATTCGCGCGATCTTCTTTTTATCCATCAAGAATATATCTTTGTTTAAAATTTTCATTCTTTTACAATTCTTATTTGTACAAATTTACACGTTTTTATGTTATTCTTACCAAAGATAGTTAAATTAAGGTGTATTCAATTTTATTATTTAATTCATTGACATCTGAATTATTAATAACAATTGACAATTCCGACGATTTTTATGATTTGTCTTCCTAATAAAAATTTGAATAACAAATTTTTGGTTAGAAATAATTGAAAATATTTATTTTAATTTCATCAAAAAGCCAACTTTACCCTAATTTTAATTGTTTTCTGCAATTTTCAAAAGTCTTCTGAGCTCTAAAATATTTTTGAAGTCGAAACATTCTTTATCGTCTGAATTTTTTTTTCTCAAGTACATCGTTCGGTTTCGAGCTATTTGGAAGTGCCCATCTGAATTTAGAACTCGGGAGGGTTTACCTATGTAAGAGCTGCCACAGAGCAGTGGGTTAAGCTCGCAAAAGTGGGGTTGAAGAGTGCCGGAGAGCCCGTCACACCGAGCTGAATGATAGAGAGTTGGGAAAGGACTCTCAAAGAACGAAAGAATAAGGGCGAGAGGCAGGGAAACGGCGAGGAGGGGGCATTTTACGTGTAACCTCATAGCGACAGCTCTTGAAAAATTACCAGGATGCTCGAAACTAAAGTGTCTGCTAATAGATTGGCTACAGCGAATGGTTTTGCATTATTAAAAAGCGTCTCAGTTATTCAGAATCTCACGTGCCCAATGCTGTACGGAGCAAGAAAAAGAACTTCACATGTCACGCAGACAATAATAATTTCATTTTCATTCTGAATTATTTTGTTCATCATAAAAAATTTTTCTTTTCAAAAAAATTAGAAAATTTCCCAAAGTTTGTGAAATGCACGATACTCGTATGAAATCATGAGTTAATCAATTTCAGATAATTTTCGGGGTTAACTAATTCGTGACTGTAGAGCAAGATAATATTCGCGAAGTGAAAGAAAAGTATTCAATTTAAGTGGTACGAGCTAAGACGCGTAACGGGGAAAACCAATACGTCTCCGCGAGCCGGCCATGATGGATAGCCGGAGCTATGGGAAACTATCTGTCAAGCACAATATCGACCCTCGCCCTCTCTGGTCCGTTCAACCCCCAGCAGAGCGACAGCTCTCCGCTTTTCCTCTTTTTTACTCTTTCCTCCTTTCTTTCATTTCTTTCTTTCTTTCCATTTCTCTCTCCGTCGCAATTCTACACTTCGCGTTTGAGCCTCCTGAAGTATATTTTCGTACATCGAGACGCGTCAGCTTTTTTCTCCCACCGCGCGTAGAAAAGCTTCGTGTCTACGAAGAATAAACATTGAGGGCATGCTTCGCTCTTCACCGATCCTTCAAGCCATCCTGCAAACAAAAACCTTCTCTCTATTTGCATAAAAAATCAAACTGCCATTTTCTTAGTGATTATGTACTTCGATACTTCATCAACTTCATATATTTATTCTTCTAAATCTGCTTAAAAATTGTTTTCGTTTATTTTAATGAAGGAATAAAATAGCCCAGTTTCTGAAATAATTTATTCGAGATTTACAATATTTTAATAGATATGCATAGCAATGTGTATGTACATTTAATGAGATCGTTTACATTCTGTATTTCTATGCTCATTCAATCGACTAGCATGTTGCTTACTCACTAATATACTACGAAAAATATAATTCTTTTTTTTATTCGAAGCATTTACTTCATCCTGCATTAATAAAATATTTTTTCTTCTCTTTTGTTAAATTAAATCTATACCGAGAGTACTGGTCTATTATTTACAATTTTTTAAATTTTAATAGGAACGTTCTTTTTACATATTGAAAAATATATCGAGTTTAGAATAATTTTTTGCAATCTTATTCGAATGGAATGCAAAATATTCGAGACAAAATAAATCTTAATAATTGCCTACTAATAATTGAGCACGTGTTTCTTTTTATGAACATTTCACGAAAATGAAGAATTCCTTTGTATCTAATTGTAAGAACGCGGTATAACATTTTAAAAACTCTAACGAACTCGCATAGGCCGTCAGAAGAATGTGACATGAGAAACTTTCACTTTTTGCACAGTTTTTCTTCGAAAGAATCTTAAATCCACTTGAGCACATAACACCGCGAATAGTAGACTTTACCGGATATCATCGTTCAATTTTCTTTATAATCAAAAACAAAGAATAAGTAAAAGAAACTTGTAAAAAAGAGAAACACGCTCGTGAAAAATCCACGCGTTCAGCCATCTTGTTTCTCAATGAAACAGCGCAGCTGCACGATCGACAGAGCCCCCCACCCCTCGGCTACCAACCCCTCAAAATTCAACCGCCCCGAATGGTTGCCCCGTTTTCGGGGTACACATCGGCTAGACAGTGAAGAAATTCGTAACGATGCGTAATATTAGCTGCTATTCAATTTTTTAATTACTAAACGCGCTTCGATTAATTTTTCTCAGTACCTAAAATTTGATTATCATCATCAATTCCTACCCAAGAATGTTTGTCAAAATATTTTTCTGATGACTTGCAAGTACTTCGAGCAACTCTTGTAGCGCTTTGTAGATCAAAATGAGTACGCGTGTTCCGGCGTTGGATTCTCAGTGAATCTTTTCTCCGTGCTCGGTGAACGAGACGCAGAGAGTGTCTCGGACATACCTGGCGTGGGATGCTTTCGGCTGTTTAGCTGGCGTTTAGTCCATAAATCACGATGCTCGCTTCGCAAAGAAAGAGCGAGAGAGAGAGACGGGTGTATATAAAGTTCAGGTCAGCTGCTGGCGAGCGGCACATTCCCTGTTGTGTATACATATATCGCTTCCTCCCTCTCGCTCTCTCTCTTTCTCATTCCGTACAAGTCTTGATATCTTGCAACGTCGTAGGAACTTATTCACAAGCCTTGATCTTTCTCTGATCTAAATGTCGTTCTCGTAAAATGAAAAAATGTTGATACATTCTAGATCAAGAATTTTCATTTCAAGAGCCAGTGCGAAGTTCCATTTTGTTCGGATGAGCATAGTTTAGCATAGATTGGTGTTGATGGTGCTGCTGATAATAGTCGTGATTCGGATAGGGGTGTCCCTGATGTTGATAATGTTGATGATAATTCAGGTACGCAGCCTGCAATTGCTGAGTTTGATGGTGCTCGTGATGAACAATTGGATTTTCAGGAACGCTGGAACTGGACTGAACTCCATGGATCATTGATGTCCCCGATGACGTCATCTGCGGGAGTCCGGCTCCAGAATGATGCTGGCTGGGGGAGTGGATCTCGTCGGACAGAGTTCCACCGTCCAGAGAACCGTAGATCCCGGTCTTGCCGTCCTTCTTCGCCTTCATCCTTCGGTTCTGGAACCAAATCTTGATCTGTCGCTCGGTAAGACAGAGAGCGTGCGCGATCTCGATTCTCCTCCGTCTCGTGAGATACTTGTTGAAATGGAATTCCTTCTCGAGCTCGAGGGTCTGGAAGCGCGTGTACGTTTGCCTCGTGCGCTTTTGTCCAACTCCGGTAACGTCAGCTGTTTGACAAATGATTATTTCAGCGTACCAATATATTCGGAATCATTCATCATTAGACTCGTCTTATCCGTGCTCGTGCACGAGTACACGCGATTAAGCTTATGAATGTGTTTTAGATATAGCCGGAGATCGGAATCGTTTTTATTTATCGATCTCTCAGCAAGGTAGATAAATAATCGTAAATTATTTGAAAAACTATTAATCTGATCGATATTGAACTTACCATTTGTATAATTGGATTTCATCCAAGCATAATCGACACCTCTCTGCTGCTGCTGCTGCTGCTCGTCGTTGAACTCGCCAGCCTCGTTGGGACTCGTTTTTTCATTATTGTTGTCATTAGCGTAGTAACCAGACTGACAGGCATCGTAGATTCCATTAGGGGACGATGGTGTCATCATCCCATTCACGCAACTGCCTGTCTGAGGCATGAAACTCTGCTGGTACGAGTTCGAGTAAGTGATCGGATTGCTCTCGATCCCAGGGCTTAATCTTCGATTGGAAGGGAATCGTTCCTGCGACTTTGGATCAACGATGAGACCACTGAGAGGGGAACTCCTGTCGGACGTCGAAGAAGGTGTGTAAGGAGGGGTGTGTGACGTCACGTGAGAAGTCGTGCTCGGCTGGATCCCATTATTGTTAATCTTGGCATTCGTCCCATTGGGGTAACCTTCCCTAATAGCCTCCTTGCCGTGACGCAAAAGGGTCTCGAGAAGGCTCGAAGGTGGACTCGTGCCAGACGGCGATTCAGGCCCGTAAGAAGGCGGACTTGATTGTCTCTGATGCAAGTGCCTCTGCTGACTGACTTGATTGTGTGGTTGTGCTATTTCAGGACTTGGATTGTACAAAGTCGAATCGACACTGCGGATGTCATTAATCGCTTGATGATAAGACCAGTAGCCAGTTTCGGCGCTCGAATAGTACGCTGAACTGGTCATTTTCATGACACCAATTTTAAAAATATTATATTTAAATTATCCACTAACTTTGCACAATAAATTTTTCCACTATCACTTATGAGCACTACGAGTTTTTATCGATTTTCCAACATCACTGACTCACTTTTTTTCGTTTCTCATTGAAGTTCGAATGTTTGTTTCATAAGTTACAGGAGACACTAATTTAGCTCCGCAGAGCGGTGATGACCGGTCGCGCGCCACTTCGTTTCTGCCCCGAAAGTGTTTCGCGAGTCTAAGCCTGAGCTTCGAACCGTAGTTCGAGAGCCACGAACTGGGTACACAATGGCGATAGAAGGCGAAATGATTTGTGTGACCCCCGGGTGACGATTTCGTGAGCTCGAGGGGGGCTCTGTACAAAAATCCACGCGCACGTACACAATGTAACGCTGGAGTAGGATTGTTACTTGGTCGCGGACAGGACGAAACTACGCACGGGCCCTGCCAGAGTCGAGGGTTGGAGAGCGCGTGCCAATGGGTCCCCGAAAACTTTCACCGGTTTTATTGCACCCAGAGATCGTCTGTGTGCATTGTGAGAGAAAGAGGGAAGAGGGAGAGAGCGAGAAAGAAATAAGGGAGAGAAAGGTGAAGGGAAGCGAGAGAAAAACCAAATCGAGAGAGTGTGCGAGATGAAAAAAAGGACGAGCGAAGGTGGAGGGGGTTGGAAACTACCCCCGTACACGAAAATTTTCTGTACCGGATGGCAAAACCCGTGTCTCCAAAATTTTGGGGGTGCCCCTATCAGCTGCTTCGTCGATACCGATCAGGGGCCACCCCCGAATTTTCTTCGCACACATTTTCGTTCGGAGACACATATATCTCCGCGTATTTGCAACGAATCATTCGATTCGAGCCACGCTTTCTCCCCTCCCACTATTAACGCTATTGACACAAAAACCTTCCTCTTTTCCCCGGAACAAGATTGAAAGCGAGAGGGATATGATTTTACGTGTATCGATACGGTGCAGTCGTCACCCCCCGCGTATGCTACTCTTGTGTTTGTCCATACCGGCAGCCCCACGTGGCTACTGTGTTCCATCAGCCAATCTCATACAGAGCCTTCTGATGTATAGGGACATATTTTATTTTCGGTAACATTCTAAATAATGAAAATACAGGATACCAAATTTCATGCTAATTTAAAAAGGATTTTAAAAACCATTAATAATTTTTTTCGATCCCATGAGCTCTCTATAGGCCAGTTTTATTACCATTAAAAAATTGACGTTTATTTTTTAATGTTGTTTCTAATTTTTTTCCGTATAATTTTATAATTTTTTCGAACTTTTAACATAAATTTTTGCTGTATCGGATAATTTTTTACATGTACAATGTTTTCAAGAAATCTTCAAGTATCTCCGTAAATAAGTAAACAAAGATCACGAATTTCGCATTGCAAGCGTTGGGATAAAGTTACTGCAGTGAAGAAAGCGGTCTTACACGAATGACGTCTCTGTCGGGAGAGAAAAAGATCGAGAGGGCATCTGTCCCGCAAGAGAAGAACGAAGAGCTTGTTCATATAGGAGAAAAGAGAGGAAGAAAGAGAGAGAGAGTTCTCGGGGTTTCTCTCTGTAGCGTCGATTAATCAACCCTCCTGCGCGCGACCCTCCCAGGCCGTTATACACGTGCATTTAGCACGAGAGACCTCTCCGTATTTTCATTAATCCCACTTTTCGTCCGCTCGTTTCGACGCATCAAATGTCGAAAAAAACGTGACAACTTGAGAAAAATAAAACGAGTAAACACAAAGAAAAAACAATCATGAAACCTGATTTTTAATAATTTGTGTAGTGATCAAATCATCGAAAATTAAAATTTGGTAATATATACTGATTACAGTGCAATAAACATTGCAACTCGTTCATATATTTACGAATGTGTATAAAATATTTTTTTTATTTTCGCACTCACCGTCTCGTACGTAAATGACCGCGAGAGCGCCCGGGCGCGGAAAAGTGATTGATGAATGTTTCGCTCGGCGTCCGACGACGATTCGGTACTCTATATAAATATATGATTCACGAGACCCGAAATCGTGCGGTTCACCAGCGTTGGTTGACAGTGTACGGCGTTTTATCGAATATGATACTCAAATGGATGCACACAAAGGCTTATATATTCAATGTATAAAAAACTAAAGTAATGCCTTCGTAAATATACGTGGGTAACTTTGATTTTCGCATGTGGCACCACAGAAAAAAAAATTCGCGTCTGTTCGGTGAAGCTGACCAGATATGAGATTTATAAAATTTGAATCTTGAGCACGGTGAAGCAAACAAATGTTTTTCCTAAAAAAATGGTAGGACGATGAAGGACTAATAAAAATTAAAAAATACCTTTTATTTCGTCAGTCACTTTTTTTACATAAATTTTTAAATCCAGGTTTCACTGTACCGATGCGTATTGAAAAAGAAGCAAAATGAATTCGCCTCAGTAGCGACGATAATAAATAATAATTCGATGGAAAAGGGCAATCCACGCCCGTTGTCGGAGCTGTGGGAAAGGGCAGGGAGATATGCCCGAGTGAGACGGAAAATAAAAATAACGCGATAAATTCTTTGCCTGACGAAACGGCGGTCGAAGGGTGCTCTGAATATGGAGGGCTCTACCACGTAGCGTATAATAACCGATACAACCATAAATGATTCTTAGCTACTGACTTCATTTCGTCAGTGAGATAATCATTGTACCTCCCTTCTCACTCCGCATATGAATTCATGAAGCAAATGCAATGCAGAGTGAGAGAGAGAGAGAGAGGAGGAAAGAAAAAAAGGGACAGACTGAAAACGTGAAAAATATGTTTTCGCGCGGCAGCAACGCATCGCGGTATACGCCAGTTCCCTTGAGGATACGCCCACAGCTATGATAAATTACTCGGTTACGACGCTGCGTTCATTAATGTTAAAATGTGTGTATATGAATTCACATATGCGCGCGAAAAAGTAAGATACGCAGGCTATGTGCGAATAACGTTTTATTCACCTCGGAATTTAATGCAACATGTACGTCAAAAATCCAGAATATCTCTCGTACCTATCTCGATAAATGATTTTGTGGGATTCTGAGATTCGAATGTTTACGCAAACGAAAGAATCCGGCAAATGCAATTAATCAATTACTGCCGCTTACTTTGAAAGGAGAAAAACCATTTTTCTATCAAAATAAATTAAATAAATAATATTTCTTCAGTTGACGTAACAAATTATATTCCACAACATTTTGAAAATAAAATATAAACAATATTTTTAAAGGAGAACGTCACTCATAGAATTGTAGGAATATTTGCGCAACTTTTTTCAAAATGTTTTTCGAGTTGTGTAAAAAATTCTACCTGGAAAGCGAAGCATGGCGTACACCTGGGTAAATTTTACGGGCAATAACCAATGTTTTACAACACCGAAAAATGTGCATAGGCATTTCGGAGACGAGGAATTTCGAAAGGTTTTTTCCCCACCCGCTCTCGAGCTTAGCCCAAGGGATCCGGAGCCACGTGGTTCGAAAGTAAGAATCTAAGAGAGACGTCGAAGGACGAGGTCTATACTAGCAGGACACGCGTGGACACGCGCCTCTTGCGACCCCTCTTCTTCGTCTTACCGTGCATCATAGACTCCTCTGTGTCCGCCACGTCATAATAATTTTTATTTTACCTTTAGCCGAGCGAGGCCCGACAAGGGCTCTCGAACAGAATTATTGCCGGTCATTCCGAGCGTTTTTCTCCTCGCGGAATAAATCTTCTTCCTCTTCGTCCTGTCGTGCGACCTTTCCTCCACTCGACAAATATTCCTCGTCAACTTCGCTCTGCTCCGCGTTCTCTCCCGGCCGAACCGAGATGACAACAATGAAGCCTGTAAAACTTTCACTCCCGTTTGACTCCCGATACTCCGTCTCTTTTTTCCATCTTGTTCCGTAACTTCCCACCGATATTTATATATCCGTGAGCAAGGAAAAAAATAGACTGTGACCGTCCCGACGAAAGCTTTTTTTGTTCGGCCCACGCGCTTCGCAATTCGTCAGACTTTCTTTGCAGCCAAAATATTTTGTCACGCCGAGGCGGTCTCTTCTGTTCCTCAAACATCTTTTCTACGTTCACGTAAATTGATTCTGCATGTCGAAAAATGAGATGTAGATAAAAACAGGAGGAGATACTCGGTTGCATCTCTTTCGAGGATTTATCTGGGTGAAGGTCAAACTAATTTTTTTTTCTTTTTTTCCATTTCTTTACTAGAGTTCGAGGTCAATAATTTTTAAAATTGCTACTGCGTCTATGGGTTACGTATACGCAAACGTAATTGAGCACGAGCGGCCAGTGGACGTTTCATTCGAAAATATTTTCCGGGGGTCCGGCGCGAATCATATATCCGTGGGGGTTCGATCCTCGCAAAGCGTGAAACCTTGCTCGGTCGTATACAGGAGTCGACATGTGTGCCCCTTTTTCGAATTGTCCAATACGTGTTCCTCGTCTGGAAGTTCAGCTCTTGGGGTTTCTACCAATTTTTGTGTCCCTTCTTCCTCGCTGGACTTGCGCGTTCATCACCGATTGCCGAAAAATTTCGGAAGGGGACGACCAAGAGTTTCGAACCATTTGGGGAAAAATTCGAGGTTTGGATCCAAGAGAGCATAAGGCCAGCCATTATTGCACGATTGATTTATATTTTGTTTGCGATGCTTCTTCTCTCTCCACGAACGCGACAGACTGCGTGCGCGATTGCTACAATCTCACTGTTGTGGATAAATTGTTCTATTAGCTCAAAATTCATGATTTTTCTGATCATTCGACTAAATCTATGGCTTACGCTTCGACGAAGAAATGAATATCGTCGAACCCTCAACTTGTCTGCTCCAGTTTACAAAAGCTGAAGCTTTTGTAAATATAGAAGGGTTTGTGATGGGAAATTTTATACCAATAAAAATTTTCAAATCTGTCTCTAATATTTGGACAGATTTTTCATAAATTGCTTTTTTAACAGGACGCTTTTTTAAACGGAGATATTTAAATTAAAAAATGAAAATTAATTTTTCAAAAATTTTTTGGGTGACCTAGACCACATAGACTGTTCTATTGAAGTCCATAATTGACCCTTTCAGAATTTTTCTTAAAAATAAGCCAAAATATATTTCTTTTATATTGTCGATGCAATAAAAAATGTTATCAGAAAAATTATTTCCCATAATTTTCGTAAGAGGCCTGGCTTGACAGCGAAAGACATTATTGGTGGAAAATGAAGTTGTCATGAACGAAGGAGGAACGAATGTTCGAAATATGGGCGGAGCGCAAAAAGTGTCGATTCACTCTCGAGGTTTAACCAAGCTGGCAGACATCTGTAAAGCCTTTTTTCTCTCACTTTCGAATGTTCCGTACACCAAAGGGTAAATATTTCTGGGACATGCAATTCTTAACGAGCGTCTTACGGGAATTACCTGTGGCGCAATAAGAAATAAGCCAAAGATCCAAACAGAGGATTATCCCCGATGCGGTTCTCACTTCAGGTAAACAAATTTGGAAAACTTATTACGAGCCCCCTGGAGATCTCTAAAATTCTCTCAGGACAGATTAGTGTCGAAAGGGGTAAACATTGACAGGAATTAGTCAAACACGCCTTTCATATTGTCAATACACAAGCTCGATACTTTGGTACGAAATCCATGTTTTAAACTCCTTCGGGAATGGAAAGTCTAAGAATCTGTTGAAGGACCTTTACTTTTAAAATAGATCGAGGAATTCCTTGAATTTTTTTCGCCAAAAATAGATCAAAAAAGGTACCAAAACGTATACACTTCAGTAAAAAAAAATTAAACAAAGTTTTTTCTTATTAATTTTTAATTTTGTACATTGAAGGAATTGTAATTCCTTATGTCAATTTTTTATTCATCTTTCAATTGGACAATGTACATATTGGAATAAGACAAACTGTAATAAGTTTTTAAAGAAAACTATAATTTAATTAATCATTAACAGATACGTAATTACTACTTACAATTAGTAAACTTAAAAATTATTAATTTAAATCTGAATGATAAGAAAAAAGTAAATCAGATGAATAACATTAATGAATATCTAAAAATAATCACATATACAAAAACATATTCATGTGCGGTGAAACCGCTTGGCGTCGACGATACTCGCTCGGCTCGTATCAATGCTTGAAAGATTGACAGTGCTGAATTATGATAAACGATTCTTTCGCACTTCTATACAGGCAGCTCCCCGTTTTATGGGTTTGAGGTCCCACACCCTTGCGACTGCTATTCTTCGTCCGGGGAATCGATGTCGAGGAACCCTGAAAGCAGAAGAACAAAGATCGCTGTGAGAAGTAAACACATTGTGCGAACGAAAATGTCGAGAAATCGATATCACTTACAAGTGATGAAATAACATTAAAATAAAAATATTTTTTGAATTACGAACGCAACTAATTACTGATTCGTCAATGAAAAAAGTATCTTAAACAATGCAATTGGAGATAACAGCAATAGTCATAATAATAATACTCAATAACAATACACAAAATAAATTATATAATTTCTAAATAACTAATGATGGAAAGATGTGCAATATAAACTATTGAGAAGATATCTCAATTATCAAAAAATATCTCAAATAGTAACAATAACTACGGAAAATTAATATTACTTTCAAAATATAATGAAATTCGTAAATATAAATTTGAGTGTAATTGTAAATAAATAATTCAGATTACAAAAGTGAAAAAATTTTTAATATTCACAATTTTTTTTAAAGAAAGATTTTTTTTCGAAACAAAAGTGACTTCTATTCCATCGACTCGCCGTCTTATATGCCAATCCTATCTGTCTCGAGCGCTCAATTAATAAACAAAAGACTAAGAGCTCGTAGACGCAGAGGCGAGTGTGTTCGTACGACGATCCAGGTTGATCGGCCAAAGTTAACGAGTCGTTCGCGTGTCCCGGAAAGAGACGAGCAACGAGACGCCCGCGTCTCTGTCCGAGTATAGCGGAATAGACATAAGGGAACGGTTTTTCGTCATATACGTTTTCGATCATTCAAAAGTACGTGTTTCGTCGTCCTGCTTTCCGAGACTGTGTGTCTCTTCGATAGACGCTCCATCACGCCACTCCTCGTGCGAGCACGCACCTTTTATATACACCTGGCATTCACCGATTATTATGGTCAACTTAAGAGATTACCACTCCATGAAATAAAAATCGTTTGACTCTCTGATCGAAGTTTGAATAAACTTTTTTAAATTTCTTAAAAAATTTACTGACTTTGCTGATTTAAACACATTTACGAAAATGATTTACTTACATATAATGTCACTATTGATTTATTTTTGAAATATTAACATTATTCAAAATCAAAATATTTTATAGCGTTAACTGTATTTTCATGAAATTTTACCTTTTTTTATTGGAATGATAAAAGATTAAATATTATTTGTATTTTTTCGATGTCAGAAGACAAGGCAGAACCGAGAAGGGGAAGAACCATTAAAAGATTTTATAGCTTTGATTCGTGTGGCTCGAGCAGCTGAGCTACGATATCGAAAGTCTCGTTCGGCGTGCTGAGCTCAACGGGCAAAATGCATCGTTAAGCGAGATCACTGTACTATGTAGCATGGGCCAGATAAATGACGTGGTCGCCTCACGTCTGACGTGAATGAAGCCAGTGAATGGCTCACCTATACCCCATGTCGCGGCTGTCCGGCTTGTCCACTCTACCTTTTCCTTCGATACTAAATATATAAGTCCATGGGCGATTCCATGTCGCTCAAATCACCTTGAACTGTCATAAGAAAATTAATCGATACGAGATAAAAATTATCCTTTCAAAAAAAATGTAATGAAATTTTTTTCGACGTGCGTAAATATTTGTAACTCTCTAATTTTTAGTGTACAATTTTTTTTTCAATCTTCATTGCCAATAGTAGAGCAAAAGGATTGTATAATTTTTTATTTGAGAGTATAGCGCGGTCGTGATCGCGATACATGCCTAATGATACATGGAACAAGGAAGATCCTCTAAAAGACTCCGGAGTTCTCGAAGACTTCGATCTCCAGCTCGTTGCATCGATAAATTAAATCCTGGCGAAGCAGTAGGGGATCTTGCCCTCACTTAGACTACCACCAAGCGCATCAGGTACAACCAAGTATTTTCCGCTAACGTTTGAAATAAAAAGAAGAGCCTGCTCGTCATTTCGTTCGTCTCTTGCGCTCACAAAAATCGTGAACCAACGGGAGTTCGAAATCAACCTTATCGTTCATCAATCAGTACCAATTTTTTTTTAATCCTTTTTCATCAAAAAATTAATTCACGACGTTTCATTTTTGGACAATTATATTCTGTATATCGCATAAGTTATATTTATATTTTTATGAGAGAATTTATTTGTCTCGTATGTTTGATGGAATTCTGACGTGTAACGGTAGGTCGAAATCGGATTTATCAGTCATCACGATAAAAATTTACCCCTTTCATTATTAAAAAATAAATTGCGAACGCTTCGTTAAGTAAAATTAAATTCACAATATGCAAAAATTGATTGGTGTTCGGAAAAAAATCGGACATTGATTGTCGTAAAATAAGAAACGATTGCGTTTATCTCGTCGTTCCCGAGAATGGCGCTCATGGACGCAGGCTTTTTGTTTTTGCAAAATAAAACGCGCGCACCATACGGAAGTCCCTGATAAGTGTAATCGGTTATTGACTGCCGACGATGTTCTCAATTTTTATAATTATTCTTAGAATCGGCATAAAGAGTTGACGAGATATGAGAGAAAACATTGAGAGCTGAAGTATTTTTATGTTTTATTTTTTTCTCCTTGTCAGAATTTTGCCGATGAAGAAGTGAGAAAAAAAATCTTCGACATACATTTTTCATTGATTGATCTTTCAATTGCACGCGGAAAAAATCGATAAAGTTCAGACCTCTTTTGACTCGAAAATAAAACATCAATTATCGGTCTAGTTTACTTTCCAGTGATCACACGGGATAATTAGACGCTGGATGCGCTCGTCACTTGAAAAAAAACAATTAATCACGTTTCAGTCGGTCCCGAGCTGTCGGAACAATTAGTTGCACAACCTTTCATTTGAATCGACCATTACGAGAAAGAGAAAAAAAAGAGGAGAGCAAAAAAAAATAAGTGAAGAAAGAACGGGGAAAAGTTAACGCGATTACATCGAAATTCCTGGCAATCGCGCAAAAGTACTCGTAGAAAATATGGACAAGAAGAAAAAGAAACGGCAATGTTTGTTCTTTAATTCACATTTCCGGTAGGTGAGGAGAAAATAGAAGCAACTTCGGAGTTTCTCACCCGTCAAACAGAACTCAACAATCAGACGCGTTTGTAGATTAAATCAGTACCGCTCTCTTTCTCGCAAAAGGTGAGCAAAAAAGAAAATTCGCTCCGGAGCCGAAGAGAAAGAAAAGAAAGGAAAGAGAAAAATGTTTATCGTATAATTAGCGATTACCACGAATCCCAATTTTTCTCATTTATTTCATCCCCTTCGTACAATGGTGTCCAATTTTTTTCCTCTCCTCACCTTTTTCCCTCCGAGATACGATTCGTCGAGATTCCATTATTTTTCCGAGTTTCTTTTAGAATGTGATAACCAAAATGAAAGAGCGAGAGGAGCGATGAGCGGGGCGAAGCAGAAAGAGACGGAATTCGTTTTGGCGAGAAACGAGAGGCGGCGCGTGCGCTCGGCAATGCCCAAATAGAAATTCAATTGATCTTGTCCGTTGGTGTCGGACTATCCATCTTGGTCCTTCCCCGACGCTGCTGGCAGCCGCGGCGTCGCTCGCGTCTCTTCCACAGAGCTCTGAAACCATCAGAGACTCTTGCGTCCGTCTTTTTATTCTTATCTCTTTGTCTTCTTCTTTTTATCTCGGTATAGCCAGTTTTCTCTCACGATGCCCAGCGATGAAATTCACGTATACACGAACTTGCGCCCTTATACGGAGCAATCGCGATGAGCCACACATCCGAAGAAAAGCGAATTCTCCGTCCGTTTCCGAAAGGGGATAGGAGGCTGAGCTAGGAAAAAAGGAGACAGCTGTCCAGCCGACAGCCAAACTACCCATTAATTACTGAAGCAGCGAAACCCCCCTTCGCGCTTGTTTGTCTGCTCCTTCTCTATCCTCGCTACCCAGCGGACACTCCCGAGCGATTGGAAAGCTCTAAATTCAATTTTCCTCGAAATTAACAAAATTAAAAATTCGCTAATTGGAAAAATATCTCGCGTCAATTTTTATTATCTTCTGATTTTTAAGCATTATCTCAATAATGAGAGAGCGAAGTGCAATATCAAATCCTGAAACCACTGTGAAAATTTCAGAAAAAAATTTATCTCATTATTGGAATATCTGCTATACCTGTATTTGAAAAGATCGAGATCAATCGATCTGTATGGAGAACCAAGTTTGGAAATTTTAAAAAAATGTACAAACATAAATGAAATTGCAGATAGAAATTTTGAATACAAATATAGAATTCACTATTTTTAAAGTTGTTGCAGAATTTTTCTATTCATACTTTTCAGTTTTTCTATTCAAACTTTTTTCAGTTTTTGAATAATTTTTCAATGTGCACTACTTGCGATACGAGTCTCCAAACCGATATAGAATTTTACAGTTAGTATACATTGCCATAAGCATTCTCAAAATTATACGTCGATCTTTTTTTGGTCGGCATATTATAGTAGCATTACCGTTTAAAGAATGGAAAAAAATGATGGGATCGCAAGAAAAAAAAGGGAGGGACGTGAAACGTCTCTATTATAAAAAGTCGAGGCTTCTTATTAAATTATTACGAGAATCACCTTGGAAGTTGATCACATGTGATCATTTAAGTCACTCATTAATTCAGTATAAAAATTTATTCACGCGTACCCAGAGGAGAAATTTAAGAGAGCTTTCACTAAGTACAGGGAAATCAGCGAACTCGAACGCATTCTGCAGCATATGAGCATTTTAATGCGTTTATATTTATGTCCACAGGTATGCGAATACGCGTATATGCGCAAGAGAGAAGCTTCTTCTATCAGATATAGCGAGGTTTTCGGACGATCTTTTCCTACGAAATACCAAGTGCATTTATATTACACGTACATCAATGTTTATGTATAGACGATAAAAAGGGATGGCTCGTTGATTCCTCACGTCTATATATACACTTGAAGTGGATGAATGATGGATCGTAATGACGTTAATGATGATACGCTCGCTACCAGCCTCGAGTTTCTCTCTTCTTCTCCTTCCATCCTCTTCCTCATTCTACTCATATGATTTCTGTGCTCTCATACGCATTAAGCTAATTGGTGATACAACATTATTACAATACGTTAAGGTAATAGGTTCGCAGACACTTGTGGTGCAAAGCTAGAGAATAAGGCGAAGGAGAATGAAGGAGAAAAATACGAAAAGGTGGAGAAGCGTGAAAGAGATCCCTGTGAAAAGTCACAGATTCCTGATTACGATAAAGTCGGAAATAAGGGTGCAGCTCCGGTTATTATTCAGTTCAAGACGTGATGTTAACTTGTGTCCGAAATGGCCGATTTCGATAAAGCACGAAGTTGAGAAAAAAAAGGCTCGAAGAATGAGAAAGAAAAACGTATTTTTATTCCAGCTCAAAAACAAAACCTTCATAGCTGCAAAGTATGTATTTTTTATAAAATGCATTTTTATAAAATTTTTGTTCGCCGGGAGGAGCGATTGAGAGCGTCGAAACTCGATAATCAGGAAACGAGATAAACATCCGAGCGCTTTAAATCGACTACCGTCTATTTATGCCTTTGCATAAAAATAACATTACCAGCCTTTTCATCAAGAACGAGAGCGGGCGAGAAGTGAGCATTACCTGCTTTAATGTAGACCAGGGTACCTCAGGCAGAGAACGTTTTTGTGAAATCGCGCATTTTCTGAGCTTTCATCGGCTATGTATATTGAATTTTATTTCGAGAATTTATAAAAATTTTAATCGAAATTGTATGTGACACTAAAACGAAATATTTTTTTAAATGTTTATTTGGATGAAGTGATCTATCGCGCGATAGTTTGTGCCTTGGATACTCATTATAACGACAGGGGTACTTAAAATTCTTGGAGACCTTCCAAATTTGTGATTGCCTCATTGTTAAGCCGGCGACATCGTTATATCGGTTAGTCGAGATTGCACACTTTGTGTCCAACTTTAGAAATAAACTAGTGACAAAAGGTAAAAATACAACGTCTTAGAGTAAAATCAAATCGTGAAATTCAGAAGCAATTTTGAGCTTCGGATAAAAATGTCTAGGTCCTCGGATGGAGCAAAAATATTCTTTCCCGCCTTCGCGGAATGTCCTTTGATGGAAACTCTGCGGGTTCTCCTCGCGGTCGACCGTACGGAGCGAGAATCAAAGAAAAAAAATGAAAAATTGCTGTCACCCAAACAGCCCGTGACGTAATTTACGCCGACACTGTCGACCGACTTTGGAAAGAAATTTCGAGTTATAGTGTCACGCATCCTCTGAAAACTCAAACGAAGTAGACAAAACTGGGGAGGGCGAAGTTTCGCATATTTATCGTACGAGAACGTATGCGAAGTCGCTCATAAGACTTTTAACTCTTGCGCTGATTTCGAAATGTGCGCGAGCCCGCGGTCGCCCGGCGGGGAGAAAAGAGACACGTGTCATCGCGATAAATCGTCTATGCACCCGACATTCGCTGTTTGCTTTGGCCCCAGGTCTCGGCAAGCTTTATAAGACATTGTGCGCGCTCACGTCAGACTCAATGACACGTGCTTCGACTCTTGCACACTCTATCTCTCATAAATTACTAAAATCATATAGAGGCGGTTCGATCTCAAACATCATTGAATAAAAAAAAATCATCCCTTTAAAAATGAAAACATTTGGATTTTTAATTTTAAATTTATTGGACGATAGGTCACCTCAAAAAAAATTCATAATTTTTTTATATCCACATTTGAGATAGATGAAAATAGAGTTAGAAAAAATAATATTCACAAAGAATATTCAATTACACAATTGACTATTAGTGAATGCAAAATGATTGGATCTTGGTAGAGCGAGATGCGTTCGCGATGAGATCTCTGAGGCGGAGAGGAAGTTTGAGGACGACAGTTTTGTGAAGCATCGCCGAGATTATATGGGGCGAATCGCGTATATATGTGCGCTCATCTTGCTCGGTTCTCTCGTTCTTCCGTTCTCTTGGGCGCTATGATTGCGGCCAGAGAGAAAAGAGAGCGTAGAGAGACGATGAACGAAAACTTCTCTCGGGCCAGAAACTTCTGGCGGGACTTTTGACTCTGCGAATCTGTACTCGGCGGATAGGAGAGTGTAAAACTCGGCTACGCACGGTTTACGCTCCACACCTCCTGGCCATTATTTGTTGCTTCCGTTCCCTATATATACACACCGAACTCACTATTTTCATCGTCGGGCAAAAAGTTGTGCGACTTCTCTCCGCCAGATCCTTCCCGCTTGCCGGTTAAAAATTAAGCCTTCGTCAACATTTTCTCATACCGTTCAAAAGCACCGAATTTTTATCTTTTTTCTTACATAAACAACTTCTTTCGCTAAAATGTCAAGATGAATTATGATATTTTTAGGATAATATGAAAAACTAGATGAATTGTTTGTATTTTTATTTTAATCGAAATGAAATTCCC
This sequence comes from Cremastinae sp. B BG-2022a, assembly GCA_030522605.1. Classification (NCBI taxonomy): domain Eukaryota; kingdom Metazoa; phylum Arthropoda; class Insecta; order Hymenoptera; family Ichneumonidae; species Cremastinae sp. B BG-2022a. Next base: position 28,137 of record JAPYYX010000074.1, read on the forward strand.
AAATTTCGGAACTGTGTTTTGTTTCCTTTTTCTTTCACTTTCAAATATTGAAAAATTGACGTATGGTAAGGGGGGGACAGAAAAAAGTACCCCAAAAATTGGAATTGGTGTTTTAAAGGCCTTTAAAACGATGGGAAGGAAAGTTTATTAGTGACGGGATAATGCGATTGTTATCTAGATTCTTCTACAATTAAAAATATGAATATTATATTAATAATCCCACTATTCGCTACTTAAAAATTTTTAATTAAAAAAAACTACGACAATGTTTGCACGACTTTTCAAGCCGACGTGAGTAAAAGAAATGAGACCAGTGGAAAAAAAAATGCGAATCCTGCGACTCGACTATTTGGGATTTCGTGCGGAATCAAGTCCTCGTGGTTTTGCGAGACGGGGACACGCGAAGGTAATGGTGTGTGTTTTATTCTGATAAATCACCTACCTCGGTGTCAAATCTGACGTAACCTCCCCCTTCTCGCCTTTCTAGACGCAGTGGACCATTCCGGGACGAAAGAGAAAAAATCTTGCACTTCTGTTTCAGGATTGCGGAAGAAAATGCTTTAAAAATTGAGCGCAATAGGAAAATTGAAAAATTTATAATTTAATAATTTCGATGGATTTGTGAAAAGTTTCACTACAGGCTGCTTCGTGACACGTTAAAAATTTATTACTCCGATATGAGAGAAATAATTAGCGGGTTGTCAATCGGAGTGTCGTTTAACGAGTAAACTGTCGACTCGTTTGATGTCGCGCGTAAGTCGTCGGAGGTTTGGACCTCGATCTCATCTCCAGTCATCAGCAAGGCAGCTCGTACGCGCTCGCACCCGACGACGGAGACCATTAGCTGTTTAATGCGAGCCTCTTTAGCCACGGCTAATTAATGGTTGGATATTACGGTAATTGTAATGAGTCGAAATTACGGCAATCACCCGGTACACGCCACTGTATACGCTGTGAATCGTAAGAACGTTCTTTTCTCTCTCTCTCTCACTCCTTTTCTCCTTGTGGATTTTCAGTCGAAGGCTCGCTGCGCCTGCACAAGCCTCCTCTCTCTTCCCTTTCTACCTCTTGAAAACTTTTCGGAGCATCAGTTGAGCAACGATCCGCGAGGAAATTAATCGCACTTGGAAATCCTTATCTTTGAATGATTGGTCTATAACCTCAAGATATTTTTTCTTTCTTCCCGTCCCCTCTCGCCCTCTTCGAAATTCATTATTTTTATTATGGCAAAGAGAAATTCTAACGCATAATTAATTGCTCAAATCATTAAGGCTTCATTTCAAAATTTTCAAACTTATAAATTACCAAGTATTGATTTGACTTCATCAACGTTTTTTTAATACGTATTTACCACTTTTATAAATTAAAGAGTAAGATTGTTCAAAATCGAAACTGATGAAAATAAAATAGAGCTATTGATTGTGGTGAAAAATGCGAAGAGAAATATAGAGAGAGATTTTGGGGAAGAAAAATTGATGAATAATGAAGTTTTAATCAGCGATAATTGTAGAAATGAGGCTCGTGTTGCTTGCTTTCCCCTTCTTTGGACGTCATGTCGGTAATTCATTTACCTCTCTCTGTTCGTGGGATCTGCGTCGAGGCGGATCTGCTACCCCCGAGCCTCGAGGGCTGAAAGCGATTTCTAAACGCTCGGCCATCTGTTGGGAGAACGCCGAAACGCTTCTTGTCTGGGGTTGTCGGTAATACCGAGGACGCGGGCTGAGTTATCGCGGTCGGTGGTGAACATGGTAACATCATTCGTCGACAAATCCAGCTTTCTCTCGGTCTCGTCCGGTCCTTTTCGAGATAATCAATAAGACGAAGCTTGCAAACCGCTGGATTATCGTCAGCTTTCAAATCTGCAAGAAAATGAAGATGTATTTTTTATTACTTTTTACACCATTTACTTTTTTTGACATTCGAACTGTTTTTTTAAATTTATAGACAATTTATTTGAAATAAAATGTTCACATTTATTTCAATTTTTGATAGGATACATTTTTTCGATATAATCAACGATTACTAATTATCGGCTTAATTCAGCCAAAGCTTGCAAGATGCTGGATTATCGACGGGGTTTAATATGTAGGATAAAGAAGACACTTTTTAAAATTATTATATTTCAATTGTTTAGTGTATAGTTTTTCTAAATTCTTTTTTAAAAAATATTTCCAAAAAACAAGAATTTTCAAAAATTATTTTTATTGTTTTCAAAATCATATATTAAAACAATGCTATACCTCTCTCAAATTAAAATGCAACGATTTTGTTAATGACAAGAGTGCAAGATCTTTAAAAAATTTTTCTTAATATAATTGTTGATTTCATCGGTTTCGAGATAACCACGCGATCATGCTCTAATTATTTACGTAACGTGTGAACGCTCTCGCTACTACCAAGTGAGTGGAGAGTGCCAATCGATTTGCTTGCCAATGGTCCTCGGAGAAAATTAACTGCGACCGCTATCCGCGACGATGAGCGTCAAAATAATAACGTCCATCTAAATTAACTATTTCTAACCATTAGAGACATATTCTATCAGACGAAGTCTCTCCTGACGTCTTTTTTATAGATTTATTGCATTTTTTGGATTTTCCTGTCCAAGATTTTTTTTGGCAAAAAAATTCGGTGTCACATTCATCGCTAATCTCTTATCTAACTTTGCTCTTCTTTGATTCGCAAGATATTTTTAACCTACATTTTCCGTCCTCTGCTTCGCCGCGAAAAAAGCCAACGGACTCTAAAATTCTTCGCTTTTACACCGTTCTGTCATTTGAAAGCGATCCAAGTTTCTCATTTCCTGAAAATTGTGCTTCAAAAGCGAGATATTTGTAAAAAATTCTCTCCACTCGCGAAAACCCACATCTTTCGATTTTTTTAATTTTTTTTCGTCCAATGAGTTTCTCGGAAGTTTTGGAAAAGTCGAAGAAAAGATGCCAAAAGTTCCAAGCATCTAGGGTGAAATTAAGAAATCCGAGGCTCTTGCGGTCGTGAAAATATTTGTGGCAAAGTAGAAACCCGTTCGAGCGGCCGGGTCGCAAGTTTTTAGTGTACTCCGAATCACCGTTACGGGATAGCGTCGAGTCGGGAAGAAGGGTCTTTTAATGGGCTGCGATTAGTACGGTGAGACATCAGGGAGTCGTAGACGATCGAAGAAACTTGAATCTCTCGAATTACCACTTTTCCCAGACCGAAATCTTTCTCAAAATTGACTAGTCAATTTTGGAATTTTTTTATCATTTTTATTTTATTTCTTTCTCTCTGTATTAGATTTTAAAAAAGCAATATCATATATAAATTTGCAAAAATTTATTTAAGAAATCTCGTGGTATAATCATCTTATTTTCTATTGAAAGCTTTCTTTTGTCAAAAATACAATATTTTCTACCTTTTTTTAAATAAAAAAAATTAGCATTTTTGGTCAGCGATGATTTTGTCTTCTCAAAACGAATCGCGTTTCTATTCTCCTATTTTTCTCGTTGAATTCCACCGCGAGTGTAGGAAACAGTCGTATAATTTCCAATGCATAATTCACGAGAATTCGAAATAATAATTCGAGAAGGGGGTTTGATGTGTGGGAGGTTTCACTAGAAGCGTGACTGCGGCGTCGAACGGATTCTAGACCCTCACGGGAAAGCCCGGAGAGGTGGTGACGGGATATTGTTCCTCTCTCTCTCCTATTTTCCTCTCGCTCATCACTGCGAAACGATTCTCGCGAGCAAAGCTCTGCTCCTCTCGCGGAACCCAGGGAAATGTGTAATTCAAATGAGTTACGAGCGTATCACACTCTTGGGAAGTAGGTGCTAAGCGCTCGGATATGCTGATAGAGAACCCTGATATCGGCGTCCTTTTTCGTCTTTTCTAGAGACATTCAGCCTCAAAATATCGTCGAGCCTCTCAAAAGCTCAAAGTGTGTACAGGTCATGCCGCAACACGTTTTTCTCGAGTCCCTCGTCCTATTATCCAAACGGAACTCTCTTCCAAATTCGGAGAATAAAATAACAATTTCCGTAATCTCAAAACATTATGGCACAATTTGTCGATCTTCATATTCCGTTATCTGTTGAAACATTTGTTATTTTGTCAAATTGTTCATATAATAACACAGCCACACACAAAAATTTTCTCTCGAACCTAGAGGTTGATCTATCCCTGTGATACGTTTTTTGGATCCCTGAAATTGAATCCGAAGTCCATTTAATTCCATCACCTCAGGATTCTTTAGAACCTCAGAAATATCGATATTGTCAACAATTAAACCGGGTAATCCTATGTATTAAGGCTTCGGACGCTAAAAATTCAATAATCTTAATCCCATAAACATGCAACTCAATCATATTCGAATCATATCGATGGCTAAGCGCGAATCTTTAGATTTACGGTTAAAAGAAAATTGTTTCGTCGGAATTTGGAAAATGATGAAGTCGAAAAAATTGAATCTTACTGTAAAAAGATACTTCTCTGTCATGGCGACTCGAATTTTCATATCAGTTTTTTTCATTACTTGGCTTCAGAACACTGCTGTGTCTTTAGATATGATTTGCAAATAATTTCTAAATTTTTAAGTTTATTTATTTATTTATTTTTTTAAACTAAATTTTTAAGTTTTAAGGTCGCCTCTCCTCGAACATAGCAACGATAACGCCTGATAATTTCCTAAATAAATTACTATCTCGGAACAGAAATTTTACTGTTTACCAAATTAGTGTACGATAGTTAGATTGTAAGAAAAAAAATGTACTCTAAACCCGAGCCTTTGCCGTGCCCTGAGATTCATAGCAAAATAACTGTAAAACGTTGTTTGGTATTTCGATGAAACGGAAATCCGAGATTCGTTATGAAAGCTACATGGATATTGCACTCGATGATCGTGGGACGCGATGAGATGTGATCGTCGGGTGATGAGCTGCGGGCGACCCGATGGCCCCGTCGCGCTCATCCTCCTTTTTCTCTTCTCTCTTTTCTTTCTCAGTGCCCATATCCACTTACTCATTTACACATAACACATACCTATACGCACACTCGTATATATATTTTTTTCTCATTCGTGCGCGCTCATATCCCTGAAGCTATGCTCGGTTCGTTCACCGCTTCTCATTTACAGCCTCGTTTAATTCCCTCGTTGATAACGCGCGTGCACACGCGCTTATGCATAGGTCAGGTGCGAAAAAAACATGCTTTGGGCTTCCTATTCACTCCCGGGGAATTGAACACTCCATCACATCTCTTCCATTTCTCTGCCAACTCTATCAGGCGACCAAATTATTCCATCAGCTCCTATACATATACCGGTTTTATTTACTCATTTTTTTTCTGGTCGTTCGATCGAAGATCAACATTAATTCAGATTTTTTCAGAATCTTATTATTTGAATTGTACTATGTAAATGTAAATAAAATTTTAAAAAATATTTGTGTAGCGCATTTAAAAAAAAATGTGCATTTTTCCTCGCCAAAGTTGGCACAAGACAAATGTCAACGAGTCCACTCTGTAAGAAATATTAGAAGTGCTAATCACTTGCACAATTATCGTACTTCTTTAACACGTGTACAGTTGCCATAATAAGCTTTCACGGTGAGTCCTTCCGCTCGTGTGCACCCCGATCATGTATCTCGTAACGATGTTATGACGTGTGATGCCGGAGTCAACTCAGCTCAATGAGAAAATTCTCTAAAGGCGGTTACGATGGTAATACAAGAACAAGAATATTTCGAAATGAAGATAGAGAAAGCTCATGAGTCATAAAGAAAGAAAGAGTGAGATGCCGAAAATAAGAAGAATAAAAAGAAGAGAAAGAAGGCAAATCGCGAGAGATTGAGCAAAAGTTTTACGTTCTCGTAAAACTTGCACAGGCAAATGTATCAAGTCCGAGTTAGGTTTTCTCTCTTTATCTTCCTCTTTCGCTGTTTTTTTCTTCTTCTTCTTCTTCATCTTCTTCTTCTTCTGCTTCTTGTCTGAGTGTATTCGCGAGTGGCCGCGTGGTTCGTCGCTTATTATTTGTAACCCCGGTGTTCCAACAGCATCCATTTAATCTCTCGCAGTGAGGAGGGTTTCTTTGATCAGCGCACGACCGCATCTGCCGAGCAATATCTCAGAGGCGATGCTATGGGTCCTCGGCCGCAAACGGGGTCCCGAGCGCGCGAGCTCCCCGTCTTCCTCGCACCAGGGCATTTGTTTCTGTCAACCGGAGCATCTCCGGCTGTTGGTGCGTGCCCCAGCGTTACCGGTACGTTTCTTCGATTCTCTTCTCTCTCCTCGGAGCTCCCTTTTGCTTCGTATCTTCCTCTGCATTTTACAGAGTCCCGTGCTCTGATAAAATGGCGCCCCGTTGATGCGGAACGAAACGGGAGAGAAAATATTCTGTGAAAAAACGAAAGAGGATGTTCCGATGAATCTCATTCGATTTCGAGATCGCGCTTGCTACTGTGCGAGACGTTAATAATTATGTCTGGACATTACCGAGAGATCGTGGAAAAGTGAATTTAATTCGCGAAACAACTAGAGCGATGATGATTATACGATTTTTATTATTATTTTACAAGCGTGACGTCGGTCGGTCGATCGTCATTTCCACCAAAGGATTTGACGAGTTGACAAAAGTGCCTCGATAATTATTGGTCAAACATCGAATCCTATTATCGCTTCTCATCACGCGAATGTTCAAAGATATCTTATCGCGATTATCAATTCTATCCTTGAAGCCGGCAATTATCCGGTATAACATTAATATTTAACGAGCTCCGATAATTCTTCCAACTTCTTCGTCGCTTGTGCGTATAAAATTACAAGAAAAAAAAATATTCACGAGCAAACGAGAAGAAAAAATATCGACAAAAAAATCTCTAGACAGAACTTGAATTCTCGATCCGTGTCCAGCAGTCGCGATTTTCGTCGAGATCCCAGGATCATGGATTATGAAGAAATATAGCGTAAAAAAGATCGAGGAAAAAATACATGCACACACTCGTCGCGTTTCGACTAACGAGTTGGCGCTTGCTGCTTCGGAGACGCGCAAGGAAAAAAAACTCTCAAAAAAAACAAGAAGCAAAAACGAAAAGATTTTTCACTTTTTTCGGCTTATTGGCTAATTAATAACGGACTACTGTTCTCGTCATGCAGGCGACTCGGGGACGAAAGAGCGAAGAAAATAAGAGGCTTCTCGCCGCGAAAAGTGCGCACGCTCGCGAAAATATGTCCATGGACAACCGCAAATAAAAATAAATATGCGAAAAAACGGCGATTCCGCAATGGCGCGTACACACGTCGTGATTGAACGGAGACGAAGAAGAACAGAGTGGGAAAGGAAGCTCCGTTGCGAGAGAGTCAGAGGGCGCTAGCGCCCGGCTGGCAATATGTAACGCAGAGTTTGGAGTAATGCTGCGTCAAAGCCAGCGCCACCGAAAATATGAGCCGGCTGCCGAGCGCTCCGCTAATGCAACGTCATTTATTATGCTTACATTATTTTGGGATTATTAGTACTCGCGTGCACACGTACGAACACATTCTCTTTTCATATCTCTTGGTTATTGAATGGGTGAAAAGTCTTTTGGAAAAAAAACATCGCACTAATCAAAGACGAAGACGTATTAAGAAAAAGTTGAGATTTTTTAAATGCTGTATAGGGTGAAAGCTCTGTGTCCTTTGACTATCGGTCACTTTCATCCTTAAGTTAGTTTGGTCGGCTGTAACAAATTAAGCGAAAAAAGCAAATTTTTGGAACCGACTGACGTTTGGGGCGTTCACCCTTCACAATACTGTGTAGCGACAGTTCAGACATATGGAGACACATCAGGTGTACACATTTCAAGGGTATTTACGAAGGAGTAAATTTGTTATAACTAAACGGTGTGCAGTACAAGTAAATTTGAAGTACAATAATCAACTTATTTCAACGCCCGTTTTTTTTATTCAATAAGCAAATTCTCATGAAGAATTCGACCAGATCTTGATTCTTCGGATCGAAAGGACTATACCATAATTTATTAAAGTTTCATTATCCAGAAGAATTCGACCAAATCCTGATTCTTCGGATTGAACGAAATATACTATAATTTTTTAAAGTTTCATTATATCCTCTGATGCTGAGAGAGAATAAGTCTGTAATTCACAACATCTAGTAATTTTCTGGGTTTTGATTGCTGTTAACGTCAATTGTACTGGCAAATGTTGAGCTTCATAGAATGTTGAATACTTTATGCGCATTATAAAAAATTGATGGCAGCTGAAAAGTCGACAACTTATTACTTTCTCATTCCTTTTTGATTAGGCATTACAAATTAATATCTCATTTAGATTATTTGTTACTAAAATAATTTTCGGATGCAGATTCTTTTGAAGTACCTAAGAATTTTGTTTTACCAATGACATTTTTGTCTTGTGTAAATTGTAAGTTCGTTTTTTTGTGAGAGAAAGTCTCGCGTAAGGTATTTCAACGCCTTTACATCTATTCTTTCATTTCCTATGGCGACGGGACTAAATCGAGAAAATCCCGATCGAGGAAATAACGGGGAGTCCTTTTTTCTCCTCCGGGACTGTAAATATTTCAGGGCCGATAACAAACAATAACGTGAAGCCGATAAGGATTCCACGTTGCTCCCTTTTCCATCGATTTTTTGAGAGCGTGCAAGCGCGCTGGGAGAATCGTCGAGATGAGAAAAAGAGAAGGAGAAAGAACGAAGTAACGAGGGTCGTGACTGGATACCTCTCGCCGTTCACCCAAATAGAAAACACGAACGGATTACTTCTATAGCGCGACAAAAAAAGATTTATGTACAATTTCAAAGTCGTAAAGATCCTCTCAAAAGGGAAGCAGCATTTGGGAAGTAGGTCTTAAACCTAAATATTTTTTAAGCTCTCGCGTTCGAATCGTTCTTGCAGCGAATTCTTTTCGAATCGCGAATAAAAGTAATTAATAAAATGAGAGAAGAGATTTGGAAGAGGAGAAACTGTATAGGAAGACACGGGGAACTGTATGAGCAGCGAGCGATAAAGAATCGCGTGAGAGACGTAAGAGAATGAGGATTATAGGAACATCGGTGTGTATAAGATCGCTGTACACGGAGGCACGAGTTGAAACGAAGTAGCCGGCTTCTTCTCTCTTCCTCTCTGTCTTAAGGTTGGCTCAGTGTTTGTGCTCTCGCCAGGGAGCACAGAGAGAAATGGCCAGGTATTTATCAGTGCTCCTGTCTCGGTCTCGCTCTCGCTCGCTCGGCTTGTCTTCTTCGCCGGTTTCGTCGAGCAGCAGCAACAGCAGCCACCCTTCCCAGCAGCAGCGTTCCACATCCAAATCCATTCTGCCAGCAACCCTCGGCAATACACGTGTGTCTGCAAATATAGTTAACACATACGCGCGTCTACGTATGTAGACTTGATTCTCCGCTATGCGCTCCGAGAGCATTGCCATTTTACTCCGTACGCTCGTGCACTCGATCTTCGCCAGTGGCCGACTTTGACAGCTGTCTGGATCAGCCCACGAGCGTACCCAGCTTCTCATTCCGTCAAAATGGAACGCAGAAATAAACTCAATTATCTCGAATATGTATTCTTTACGAAAATTCTTATTTTCGTTCGCATACGATAAAACAAAATGTCACATCGCGTTCTCTTAGCCCTTCAAAAATGGCGCTCGAACGCTCCGTGTTTTTCTCTCTTCATACCGGGATCGAATCGCTTTCCAATCGATGTCCAGGCTACGTCGTTTACGTTTCTTAATGGACTTTGGGTGGGGCTCCGGGAGAGCCAATCGCTCACGAAACGCGTTCCGTCTCCGACAGTCGTCTCTTTTCTTTATGGAGATCCGCCATTGATACGATTTAATGATTCGAGCCGATGTGACGTCAGGAGTAACTTTTTCCTCGATTATATTTCGGCTACCACGAGTTGATGAATATTCTTCCAGGACTTTCATCTATTTCTAAATGGGCTTGAAGAATTCCTGACGGTTTCGGGATCCAAAAAACAAAAATCTTAAAGTTCAAACCCAAGAACAAAAAGTGTGGTCGAGTCGAGAGTTCTGATGTCTACTCAACGGCTACATGTCAGCGCGTGGGCGTCTTCACTTGCATTCGGTGCGTAGGATTGAATCCGCAAGCTCTCAGAAATGCACGTGTGTTAGTGCACGGAACGAGAATTGAGACGTCAGACGCCCGTGGTGTCTGATAGATGCTCTTCATTCACCGGAACGAGAATATCTTCCCTCGCGGATGTAACACTAAAACGCTCTTAGCTCCACCACAAGTCCTCGTGCTGAAACTCCTCATTTCCTTGTCAATCTCGTGAAACCAATTTTTCTCGAAACTCATTCCAAAAAATCTATCAACAACATAATTGTATTTTTAATTAAAATATAGAATTTCGTATATGTTGAAAAATAGTATGTAGCAATGTGTCCTTTGCCTCTGTAAAAAATGTACTCGTCTCTAGCCGCTACCGCGTCTTTGGATACACCTTGCAACGTCCATCTCGATGGCGGATACAAATCGGTCCCTCGTCTCCTTGCATTTGTCATTTCGTACGAATCCCTCAGCGCTGGTGTAGCCGGCCGCTATCCTCTCGAGGTTCTTTCATTTCCCAAATAATTCCCAGTACCCTCATTAATAACGTAACGCGCGTACCGGGCAAGCCGGATTGGCCGGTGTGTATAGCGTGCGAGTTCACGGCAGGTAGCTCCGAGGAGCATTCCACCTTCGGTGCCTTATTTCGTGAGATAGTAAACAGAGGGGCGAGCACGAGCGTTCCTCCTTTTGCTTCTTCGAGAGAACGTTACGAAAAGTTACGGGAAAAGCAAGTCGCCATTGTTGCATGGGTCTTTTTAAATTGTGGGCCCTTTTTCTCGGACAATCGATTTCTATCTTTAACCCGTGACCGGAGCGAGAACGATCCTCGGGATTGAAACGTCTTCCGGGATTGATTGCTCGATGTCAGGTGGAAAGAGTCTGCTCATTGATGGCGTGACTCCCATCAGACTCTCACCGCAGCTTCGAAGAAGCATATACATTCTTCGCTGCTCCCCGCTCCTCTTCTTTTATTCATCGAAGGATAGAGGAAACAGCAGGGACTAATAATCGCAACTTTGGAGAAAAAACATTCTAAGGCGCGTATTACTTTCGCTCGTCAGTGCGTGTTATTTCTGGCATAGAATAATGGTGGTTCTGCGTCGATACACACGCGAAGGAGGCCTCCATCACCCGGAGAGCGCACATGGAACGACGACGACCAATTGAAACGTTCCGAAAAACGATTAATATACGCCCGTCACTTTTGCTTGCCTTTCCTCTCTCTCTCATCTCTCTCCTTGTCCCTCTTTCTTTATCGCCATTTTGAATTCCTGCTCATTGCAAGCTGGCCTAACCGAGAACTCTGCGGTCAGAGGCTTTATCCGGGGAGGGAATGAGTTTGAGGAATCGTAGGCGGAGATGAAGGCTTCACGCGGTGCGATGTGGAGAGACTAACAACGAGAACGTATACGCGGAAGTTTGAACATCCGTGAAAATATGGAGAGAAAAATAAGATGGAAGCCGTCGAGAGTGCGTTTCTCGAAGGACAGCTCTCAGGCTCCTGACTTGCGTTCCAGCGGGGAAGAAAAATGGCTGCGTATCGACCTCGCCGACACGATAGGAGAATAAACGATAGCTCTTGGCGCACCTTGCCTCTTCGTACGAGAGGTAAATCGCGCTTCGCAAACGTGTGTATATACCGAATGAGAAAGCAGCTCTCTCTTCGTTCGCGCCCCACGACGAGAAGACGGGATACAGGCGTGCGTGCAATGTTCACTTTTCCTACTACATCGTCGAACTAGAGACCAGGAAGGATAAATGCTGTATTATAAAAGAGAGGCGCGCCCGAGGCCTCATTTATCATTCCAGAAGCTCATTAAGCCTGAATCTGTTGCCGGGTGATCGGACTCAGCGGTAATACATACTTTCATCTCCTTCGAAATATCTTTCACCCTTCCATATCTCTCGCTCTCTCGATGGAAAAATGATGAATTCGAATATCGTGAGATAATTAAGAATCAAAAATACTTTGGGAATTAATATTATTCCTTAATTTTTCGCTAATCTGGATGAGTGATGGCTCTTTCCAATTGCGCTCTCTCCGAGCGATTCGGAGAAGGGAAAATCGTGTTATCCGTGAGCAACGTCGACGAGTGGAAGTACAAGGGGGCGAGGACGAAGGGAAAAAAGAAGAACGAAAAATTCGCAAAGCTCGTAGATCAAGCCTGGGGGAAAAGCGATGTTCCATCGTCACGTGGAGCTAACGTCACGAGAAAATAAAAGCTCTTCGGGAGCTCTTATATACGTCCTCCTCCCGCATGCTGACCTCGACTAGTTTTTCTCCCGAGCTCTCTCCTCCGGCAAAATCCAAGAAAATCGCCCTCGGGTCCTCCGCGCGTACGGTGCATTAGCCGCTCTTTTCTTTTCCCTCCCCCACCCTTTTTCTTCACCATACGAATCTCTATGTATGTACGTGTATGGATAGACCGCGAGATCGCTGCGGCCTAATGATACCAACGTCGCAACCCCACAGGGATCGTTCACTCGTGATTTCTTTCCTTCATATATCCTCTCACCCAACACTCCTCTTGCTATCTGTTCGCTTGTTCATCTTCTTCAACCTTTTTCTACGATTCTTTTATCCTATTCTTACCCTTTCTCGGTTAGACACACACTTTTTCAGTCTCACTTTATTCTCGATTGTACTGAGTGTGCGAAATATGAATAGAATTTTTTTATATACTTACATTAATATTTCCGTAATGTACATGTTTATATTAGACACGTGATAATAATAACGGATATGTTCTTCCGATTCATTTGTTATTTTAAAATCACGAAGAAAGTAGACGGATAGTTAATGCTTTTGGCACGTTTTACGTTTCATCAGAATCAAAGATATGTAAATAAGAAGGGTATTTGCTATTAGTAACTAATATTTGTATAGATTTATGATTGTAGGTAATGATGTTATTTGATTAAAGGCAAATGTTGATTCACATCATCTATAAATAGTTTTTAAAATACATATTCAGTCAATGGCCGATCATATTAGTATGAAAATCTTAAATATAACTATCATTTTATGAGGGTTAAACATACAATATGAATTTCACGGACATTTTAATTGTATTTTTCCTAAAAATCAATAAAAAAGTACAGATAAAAACATATAGATAGAACTCTATAAATCAAGTACAACGATAATTCAGCTCTCGACAACTGAATAGAGGTAAAAGCGGCGGTCACCGAGTTCCCGAAGATTTCGCGTCAGGAGAGAAGAAAAGAGCAATAGGGTGGCATTTGTCGTGAGCCGGAGGGAAAACAGGGAACGTTTCTATCAATGTCCCGAACTTTCTTTCCGGTCTTGTCCGATTACGAAAGTGAGCGAGGGAAAAAAGAAAAGAGGGGTTGAGACTGAGAGAAATTTCTTCGCGAACGTGGCTCTGTGTTACCGTGTGCAACATGCCGGATGGGCGAGTGTACCGCAAGACTGTTCCATCGTTTTCCCGTTTTTGTGGGAAGCTCTGCGACACGGTCTCACCGAAACGGTCGAAGCGGGTACGCGAAAAGAAGAAATGACATAGGGGTGAAAGAAAAGCACTTGGACCTGGAGAGGAAGGTGATACGAGTGAGCGAAACCGAAAAAGAATGAGTACGAGAAAACAGAGAGGAGAAGAAGAAGGAGAAGACGAGGAAGAGAGAGAAAAAGAGCGCAGTGAGTAAATGCAGCTACTTTTATTTCGCCGGTATCCCATTCCAGCGATTTTTCCATCACGCCAGTGCGCTTTTTCATGGACAATCTAAGAGTCTCAAATGGAGTCCACAATGAGGCAGAAATGGTCGCGACCGCCCCTGATCGTCCGAACGATCGCTCTTTCGTCGCGAAACCTTTTTCCACCCCCGCAATCTCCATGCGCACAGAAATTTTTACTCTTCGCTCCTACTTTTGCTACGGTACGAGGTAAACGCTCCGAACTCCAATTTATTTTGCCTCCATCTGTCGTTGAATTTTGTCGTTCCGCAGCCTTCCAATTGACTAACAACGGAGATTATCGTATTTTCGTAACAGATTTTGTGGTTCGAGATCTTGTAAAAAGTCGATCTCCTCGAAGGAGAAGAAGAGAGAGCAAGAAGGCAAAGAAGCTCGCATAGCTGCACGATTGCCACCAGCATTCTCGCAATTATAAGGCCATCAGCGGCAGGCGAAGCAACGCCAGTTTTTGCTTCAAAGAAAGGAACGACGCGCAGGATAAAGTGGATGCGACGACGGGAGGGTATGTCTGACTATGGTGGAAAGCTATAGACTGAAGTTCTTTCCTTCTTTCTCTCTCGCCCTTTCGCGTCGCAGGATCGCCGCGAGCGCGCTGCACAATCGAGAAGACGACGTACGACGCCGACGAGCTATAGGAGCACACGCAAGGCGTCCAAGCGACTGGAGGTATAAAGGAAGCGAAAAGTTTTATAACCTTTTCAGCTCCGTTATCCATTTTCTAATTTTATCATTATGAATTTAAATATAATAAGTTACAAATTCGTCCCTGATGATCTTTTAATCGGAACGAAATATTAACCAATACGAAGAAATTCAAGTGTATCATTTTTAGAATTATAAAGAAAAACAGAAGTTTCCTCTCTAGATTCATATAGTACCGAAGAGTAGTTACGTGTAGAGAGGACGTGAATAAATATACCTTCTGGAAAAAGTGTCGGCTCTTCTCCGGACGACCAGTCCTCTGGAGTCCGCGCGTCCTGATCGTTGTATCTCCATCTGAGCGTCGTCCACGGCTGGACGTGCGGAGGCGGCCTCAACGTAACACATTCAAAGTTAAACGCCATCTCGGGACAACAATGCCGCTGCCGAGAGTAGAGGACGAGGAAGATAGAGAGAGACTAGGAGGATATCCGATGGGCTCGTATCTCCGGCTTTTCATACTGATGCGCTCTCTTCGTTTGTTCGCGAGTTTCTCTTCGCATTTGCCTGCATGCGCGTCTCGTGAAAGCTTCGTATCGGCGAGGATGAGAAAAGCGAGGAACGTCGGGAAAGAGAGAGAAAAGCGAGTCTGGAGATTGGTAGGACGAGAGTGAGAGTCCACTGGAACACACGAGGGGGAGCGTTTCTCGTGTTTCATTTCCTGAGCTCCTATATAACTTTGTGCTCAACTCGACACCAGATTAATAACGGCCCCACCTCTATTCTCCGTGAGCAGCGACTGTGCGTTCTATATCTATGCTGCGTTAGGAACACAGTGTGCCATCAAATCGTACTTCTCATAACAGTTTCGTACACTTCGATATTGTCCATTACCAAAAATAACAAACCAAGCAGCTTAATAATAACCTCTGCTATAGCATTCCGCCAATCTGCTTCCATCTGCAGTCGGCGGTAAATGATTTTTTTTCTGACAAAATTGAAACTGAAATACCAATATATCGATGGCATATGTATAGGTTTAAACATTTTTTATAGAAATTATTCGTCATATAACCTGCATTGAAAATGCGAGTTTCAATGCCTGTTGAGCCGATCGAAACTAGTCAATTTCAGACCAATGCGACTTGCCGGGCAGAAAGTGATCATTTCAACACTACTTCGCAGACAGTTCGGATTACTAACCTGCTTTAGCGGAAAGGAAAGTGTCATTTTTCCACCCGAACGAGATTCATCGAGTTCGTCTGAAAAGTGACACTTTCTTCCCTCTAAAACAGGCTAGGAATGTCAACTTTCTGCGCAGGTGTGTTGAAAAATTCATAATTTTGATTTTTCAAATTATTAGAGACTGATTACTTTATAACTTTATTACTAACTGAACTTCAAAGCCAAACCAACACTTCAATTAGTGCTATTTGAACTTGTACTTTATGTAACCATTCGTACGGAACTGCAGATGAAATGAAAGGTGACTATTTGATTTTTGCAGTTTCTATCGTAGAGTCGAATTTCTCATAGAAGGCCACACATTTGGATAATTGACCAATTTCATAAATAAAGCAATTCTCCCAAATCCCCTCCAATTTAATATTCTCGATCTCATTAATATTTCCCATCAAAAAAGTTTGGTCTAAAAATAAAAATGAGGATATCGAAGCATGAAAGGACAGTTTAATTTCTGAGCAAATGTCATTTGAAATCTATTTGCATTTGAAAAAGATACAAATGAGGGATGGAACTGTCCAGGATGTAACGAGAGTTCATTATAATTGTATGCAATCATTAGGAGGAGCCGCGTTACGCCAATTCCGGATCTACCAGTGTATCCATAATTTACATGATTCTTAGTGATCTCGTCGTTAAGAGAGTCCGAGGTTATAAATACTCAAGATATATAGCGTTACATTGTTTAATATACTTATAATTCGAAGCTGACCGTGATTGCTGCGTTGCGTGCTGGGGAACGCGTGTGCCCATTCTTCACTCTCCCGGTTAACGCTCCTTTATTAGTTTATTACTTATCTGAGCTGAACTATTCTCCCGATTGCCACGTGTTTGAGCAAGCCCATCACGTCCATGAGGCATGTGCAGGGAGAAAACGAGAGAGAGAGAGAGAGGACGCCATAACGCTCTCGATGTTGTTGTTATTATGGAACGTTTCGGTCGGCGCGATCAAGAAACGTCCCACGTGCGGTCACGAGATCGGAGGGATGTTTAATTCAGAGGAGCGAGGGAGAAAACGAGATACGAAGGTACGCGCCACTTTTTGGGGGGTGGGAAAGCATCAAAGAGGGACGGACTCACGGTAATGCGTATTTGATTACACCTTATTCGAACCAGCGAGCCGCTGACTATGGAACAGAGGCGGAAACTCGAATAATCCTGGGATCAGCCATTTTGGTCAACGCACTTGACCGATTCTTGCTTCTTTTCGTGTTCCTCTCCTACCGCACCGCGATCCCTAATTTGATTAGAGCGCTCGGAGAACTTCACTGTCGAGGGTAAACACGTCAGACATTATTTTTGTATACGCAAATGGACTACAAGAATTTTCGTAATTATAATAACGACATTAGAAGAATGGAGGAAACGAATTTTCGAAGAAAGTACTTTTTTAAAAATGTACCGTTTTTCCTGTCGAAATGAAGGGACAAAAAACTTAATTTTCCTATGGTATCCTGTGTTACAATTTCGAGGAAAATAACGATTGTTGCCGTCTTCATTTTTGATTTTTTAAATCCCAAAATATAATAGGTAGACGCTCCCAGTAAAATTAATTAGCAATATGAAAAAGAGGTTTTGCGTGGTTGTCCACGCATCGGTAGCCAAGCGAAGGGAAAAATTTTAACGCGCCCTCACGGAGGATTGGCCGGCGCGAAAAGAGCACTTGCCACTGGCAGCTTAATATCGTAGCTGTTAATAGGGAGAGGAGAAAGCGAGCGAGGAAAAGAGTTGCTGCAACGTTGCTGTTGGGATCGCTCCAGTGATGGGACGGAACGGAACGAAGAGATGGGAGGCCGGGCATCCGAGTGGCGATAATGATGATGATGATGATTACCGCAGCGTGTTCGAAGCAACGATTCCTTCTCACTCCGAGGATTGGACCGAGCAACAGTCAGACTGGTCCGTATTTAGTCGAAACTCCATTTTGGAATTCGAGGGAAAAAAAGGCCAGGAAAAAATAAGAAGTAGCACACGGAATAACGAGAATTTTATAAACAAAAAGAAAATGAGAAGAGAGCGGTGATGATTATTCTCGTCGCGACAAGAATTTCGTCCAAAAGGCCCTTTAATCTAAGCAATCTCGAGGCTTGGATCTTTCTCAATAAATAACATTATTTTTATCGACTATTCGAGCAGGATTCTATATATATTTTCTCATTTCTTTTTTATCCAATATTCTTAGGGGACGCGATCGCGTTCTCGAGACTCGATTTCCTCTCGTTTCTTTTGTTCGTCTGAAGTTGGAAGTCGATCGATCCTGGAAAACAGTAACCGAGTATAATTGGTGGTGAAAGGGTTCAACGAACGTATAATTTCGTATTCAAGCGAGGAGAGATGAGAAATTTTTCTCGACAGGCTTTCAATAGCGAGGACTCTTGTACGTTTTTTCCACTGCCTTCTTCCCTCCTCACTCGCGCTCCAGGATTCTTTTTTTGGCCGGCCGATCCGCCGCGGCGATTGTCCCGTGTCGTCTGATTGCGCGAATTTTTCATCCGCGAAGGACGAAAAAAGAAGAAGGGAGGATCAAAAAGAATATGCGATCCTGCAGATAGATCAAGGAGAGGAAGAAACGAATAAAGTGAAGGGAAAAAAGGAGGAGCGAGATTGCGAAGGACCTTCCTGTGTTCTGTTTTCAGGCTCGGCCAGGAGCGTTTATATCCGACAACGAAGGTGGACACGTAGCGCGAACGCGTGTTCCTTTCTCTCCTCGCCTCCTCACCGCGCTGCTATAACGCATTACCATACAGTGTAGGATAGTTAAAGCCGGTAGCAGAGAGCGAGACATATGGCATTCGTTACTCGTGATACGCAAACTGATGTCTCCGCTTATTAGTTTAATCGATTCTCGTTATAAGGGACGTATATACCTAATTAACCACACGAAACGAAAATGAACCTCTCCCTGCTCTTTGCACGACCGTGCGCGCAACACACGTCTCCCGAGAAACTTGAATTTCCGATTAACTCGAATCTCTTTGAACGCGCCAGGTATATATACTTGGCGAAAGAACCGAGCATTAATTCGCTAATGAACGTGACTTTATCTCCCCGACCGGATCGACTGAAAAATCATCCGAGCTTTTGCAATTATAACGTTATTGAACGAAATTTTATTGATACTGGTACCATCTTTCTGTGTTATCCATATTTTTATCTAAAAATTTTAAATAAATCATTGAAATGAATCATTTCTTTCATATGTTCACAATTTTAACGAGATCTCCAAGAATCGCTGCGGTGTTTAAAGATTACATCCACATGCATTATACTTATACATTTTTACGGAACTTTTCTGTTTTATAAATATTTGCCTCTGTAATTCTGATTCGCTACATGTTCATCGTAACCTCGAAGACCCTTGGAGTCGTAACTCGACAAATCCCTAGGATTCTGCGAGGGTGCACGCACGAACTGTGGATGGTGAACCCTGACGAGGGACGCACCCGCGCTCGTAACTCGAACGGGAAGCCCTTCCGTGGTAATGAATTCGGAAAACGCAATCAGTAGTGCCAAGGAAGGACGGTCCACGCGGTATAGATGAGCTTTTCCAGAGAGCGGGGGGAGCCAGCAATCTTGCCGAAAAGCCAAAACGGAAGTCCGCCCCTGTTCCTGACGTGTTTTCCCTTTTGCTGGTGCTCCGGTGAGAATGGCTCGTTGATTCGGGAGTTAAATTTAGCAAGTATATAGTACAGATATATGTATATACGGGAATAATAGAGCCGAAGAGTCGTGCGTACATCGTGAAAAGGGATGAGTCGACGAAGGGACATGGGCCGAAGACTCGCGTAGTTCCGGCAATGCGGTGAACTCGCGAGTTGCCGGCGGTTCTCGGTGAAAAGCGGGGGAGAGAAGCGAGAAGGGCCGGTGGAATGAAAGAGAGGGCGGATGTGACGCGGAATGATGGAGCGCGAAGCGCGGAGAAAAATGAGAGTGGCGGAAAGGCGAGGGTTGGAGGGACGCTGATGGATCGGTGCTCCTCCCTCTCCGTGCGTTCTCCCCCGCCCTGCCCTTTCTCTTTTCCTGCCACTAGCAGCGTTTCCTCTCTCGCTCGAGCCCCCCGACTCTCGCTCCCCCTCTTGAGCTCCCGCTCCCGGAACTGGCGCACTCTCTTTCTCGCATTTTCATGCTTCCCAGAGTTTCCTCTTCTCCCTGTGCCGCGCACACAGCCGCGTTTTACCGGTTACACGGAAATTTCTACATGTGGATTCTTGCATGTCCCTTTCCCTGGATTTTACCCGTGAGTCTACAGAGAGAAAGCATCGACTTCCATCCCTATCGTGGTCCCAACGAGACTGGCAGCCTCCGTGCCACCCCGTCCGAATTTCTACTCCCACGGGCTCGGAAAAGCCCCGCAATATTACTCATGGTCCGTGAGCCTTGCTCGCTTCAGCCGCATTACGCTTCATCTTTCTCTTTCTCTCTCTCTCTTTCTCTCCCTCTGATCCTATAACCACCCCCTCAAAACTCTCTTTCCACCATTATTTATTCATGTTAGCTACTCCGTTTGAGTTCTTATTTCCACCTTCTTTTTTTGCCCTTCCTCGCTCGTTTTCGATCTCGTATTTTTATAGATTCTCTCTCCTTCTAATATATTTTTCGTCAACTTTTCTTTCGAAATTCCTCACTGATGAGTTCAACTCTCAAAAAACGTTTTTTTTAAAGACTGCCATATTTTTTAGAATTTTCTACCCACTTCGACACTCTCAGAATCGTTGAAATCACGAACCTTCTCGATTTGAACCAAAGTTTCAAAAGTTTGGAAAAAATGTACATTGTTTATAAATTCATGGAATTACAATTTACATGTGTTCTCTCTTCGTTGTCTGTTTTCATTCTTACTTTCAATCTGCTTATGATTCATTCCATTATTCTTGTTTTTAAGCACATAGATACATATATGCATGGTACTCCTATCAGATATCTCGGTTTTCGGTTGGTAAAGCTTGGTCTGAAATGACACTTCTCAAACTTTCAAATTACAAAAAAAAAATTCCATATTTTTGACGTGCTCAGAATCGTGTCGATAATGCGAGTCTGAATAATTCGAGCGATAATTACGAAAAGTTTGGAAAAAATAATAATGCGCGTCGTTTATCAATTCGCGAAATCACTGGCGCCATTCGCTGTGGATTCACTGGCTTATTTTGTATTCGCGTGTTAACTCTGCATCGATAAATGCATACACGTAGTACTGTGTATACCCGTGTGCGCTTTCATATATTTATTCGTGTATGAAAAGCTTCGAGCCCCGCGACGTGCAAACGACGCTTAACGAGCTGACGGGCATCACGCACAAATCCGTGTATTTATACGTCGGCGTTTTCGTGTAAAATCCTCGTATCCTCTGTCCTGAGAGCCCGGGACAATACCTGTACGCGCTCAATACAAATACTCCCGCTTGCCTCTGTATATTTCTCTTGCCACTCGTCGCATCTGCCCTTTTTGCACATCCCATGAATTATTACGCTTGCACTTCGTCGAACCGGATTTTCGCTTGTCAGAAATGTACGGAAGAGATTCGACAACTTTGGAAATCTCGCAAATATACGTTCTATTTCACAAAAAAGCAAATGGATTGCGCTTTTGGCATCTGTTATGTTTTGAAAACAGAGCAAAAGTGACGAAAATCAAGGAATACGACGTAGAACGATTGTAATACCCTATATTTTTACTCAAGCCATGAAATAAAATTTCTCTTTTATTTTTGAAGTACGAAAAGACATGCGATCGCATGTACGGTAGGGATATGCATTTTTATCCTGAGTGCTGAAGATGGTGTCCCTTACGAGTGCGAGAGGGACACATATGTATATGGGCAGATCCATTAACTTTTGACGAAAGTGTAAGCACTCATGTCGTCGATTTTGACGCTGATTTTTTACTTCAAAGTACACCTGAAAAGAAGATAATCCTCAAAATTTTAGCCCGATATAAGCAAATCCAGCCGCTGGAGAATTTTTTGAACTTTCAAAAAAGTCGATTTTTCACTTATTTTTAAAAATTCATATCTCAGCTTCTATATAACTTATCGACTCCTACCCAGCGGCATTGTTCTCAGTAAGCCTTCTACTTTCAAGAAAAAAATAGAAATCTAGTCGGAACTTTTATCGGGCTTAGCTGACGGGTTCCAACTGAACGGCTGTTTCGGTTAAATTTTACCTACTCACAAAACTCTGTTTTATTTACTGTTTTTGATGTTGAGGACCGACCAGCAGCTAATGTATTTTGTTAAGGTATATTTTAATGGAATCTGACAAAATTTTGCTCAATAACTTTCCCGTCGTAAAGTTATAGCCATCTGAAAGTCGCGAATTTTAAGATCTTAAGTGTTTATTGCGTAAAATAATATCAAAAGTATTTGAAATTCATGATTTGCTTCAAAGACACTAATAGATATTACAATGAACAGAAAGAGTATACATGTTGTGCTCTTTTTTACTTGAAACAATTGAAAGTGCAGCCTGTGTCTGAGCACGTTGAAAATACATCAAAATACACCCATCGACTCTTCGAATGAGAAAATCGATAATGAGATATACGACGGTGTATAATCATTTTTAATGCGTGCTCTAGTTTTATCTTTGTTAATACATTTATAAAAACTTTCTTACACTAAAGAAACCAATTAACTGAACAAAAATATGTACAGCGATAAGAACGTATGATTAGAAATGAATGATTTTAAGAAAGAATAGATTTCGTAAGTTTTCACCTCAACTCTGGATTTTAACGTGAAAATCACGATACGTCTCGAAAACAAAGAAAAACGATAAAGATTTAAATTCGAATAAATAAGTGAGAATTACATTCTGTTGATTTGGTTGGAGCGCGAGAAGAAACGGCGAGACGTGCAATTGTACATACGTACGTATAATTTACATCCACAGCTTGAGCTGTACATAGTTTTAGGAGGTGAGGCAGTGAGGAAGGAGCGAGATTCGGCGGCAGGACGAGACGGCCCCCGCGCCGACCGCCATTACTCAACTATTCACTCGGTAACGCAATCATACGTCACAAAGGCCTTTCATTTGCAAGCGCATTGTGGAAACCGGGCGATATTAATTGCCGTGCTGGCTCTCGTTACGCGAGTCTCTGAGAGCGTTTTCCCTCCTGCTCGCTCTTTCTCCCAATCTCTTCAACCCCCGCGGAGCAGTAGCGTGGCCCTCCAACCCCCTTCTCGGGGCATCAGAGACGCTCCTCGTCATCGTTTTCTCCTCATCCTCCCAATTTCCTCTCTTTGCCTCTCACGCTCTTTCCGCTACTCCCGTGTTGTATATATAAATATCAAGCAGGTTATATTGTATTACGTATTCAGCTCTCATACTACCCTCCGAGATCCACCACAGGAGCCAAAAGCCTCTATTTTCCTTTTTATTCTCACCGCGCTCCAAAACGCCCTCTTTTTCGCTCTCTTCGCTTTTCCTTCCGGTGCCTTTGACAAATACAAACTCATGGACGACCTGGATTAGGTTCTTCGACTAAAGACACGTGCGTTCTCGTAAGTGTATAAATGGGAAATAAGGGTCATGAATCCCTCGAAAAAAAAATCCTCGCAACGAACGTTTCCCCCTTCCTATGAAGCAGTGAACTCGTGCAAACGAAAAAATTTCTCTGTCGTTAGATCGAGCGAGAAGGAGAGAAAATTTTAAGCAGTCGGAAGACGTTCAAAAGCTCGACGAACCAAAAAAGCCTCACGGATGCATATTTATAAAAGCGTCGATTCCTTCTCATTTCATTTTGGTTTTTCGAGACCAAATATTTTTTTAACCGTCAAAAACGTACAACTCGTCGAACTAATCGCTCCAAAACTTCAGACCGAATATTATCTCCCAATATTTTAAATGGAAAAAATATGCTATGGGCTGATGGATATTTGTCATTTTTTGTTTTCTTTATTCAGGAAAAATCTACCCTCCTGTCTCGCAAGTGTGAAAAACGCGCGTGAGCATTTTTTCGTTGAGATTCATCAGTTGCGTCAAAAGCGGCGCGACTTCGAGATCGACGATGGTCACGATTGACAGGACACAACTTTGAAAAATGTCTTCGACGCTTCATCCATCGTCTCTCCTGCGTTGCATCAACACGCTCCCATGGAAAAAGAAATACCAAAGCACGAGGAGAGAAAGAATGAAAGGAGAGGAGGACGCAGGCACAGAGTTTCCTTTTTAAAATCGATGAAGGAAAAAAAGATTTTTCGTGGCGCGAGAAGCGCGAGCGTCACGCAGCTTCTCATCGTGGGATTCGAAAATATGTTACGAAATCGAATGAACGGCCTTGGATCCTCCATCTTTGTTTTTTTTTGTTTTTTTCCTTCCCGGGGAGTTCATGGGGGCAGCTGTTTCGCCACGCAGCGAATTCCGTGCGTGGAATCGTTCGTTTCTTTCTCATTCCTCTCCTTGACGAGGCCCTGAAAAAAGGGCAGAGCCCCGATCGCTTTTGACGTTTGACTGATCGCAGACGCAACGGGATCGGGGCGACCCTTGAGGGCTTGTACTAAGGGGGGTCCCGAGAGGTTCTTCTCTTCGACGTTACCAATCCGCCAGCGCGCTCCCGTGAATTTCCTCTCCGCCAAAAACCCCTCCCTCTTCACGTCTCTTTTTCTCCTGGTTTTTGGTACATGCACGAGCCAGCTCTCCTCGTACGATATTCGACGTAAAACATCGTCCAAGAACAAAGACATCAACTTGATTGATGCCGGACCGCACGAACGATCGTACTCTCTTCCACACGCCACTCATCCGCTAGACTTTCCTCGAGACAATCCTTACCAAATACATAAAAACGAGATAAAGAGAAGAAAAAAATGGCAAGAGGAAGAGGAAGAAAGAAAAAGGAGCATTGTGACAGAGAATGGGATAAAGAGAAAGATCCACCCTTCCGCCTCCTATCAAAGTCATCCTCAATCCAGGGGGAAAAACAAGCAAAGATCGCATTGAGTAATGTTCACGCGCACTTCATTATCCGCAGTCCTTTTTTCCCGATAAGCGCCTCCTATATCTTTCTTGTTGACTGATCTCTTATGAAAACGCTTCCGAATCGCTTTTAGCGTGTTACATCAACGTTTCCATATCTCAATGGGCGAATCGACACTTTTATGGACGAGTAATATGATTTATAAAAATCGAGATGATCGCTCTCTATCTGGAAAGTTCATCTTTCACTCTCATTTATTTTCCACTCCGAAAGGGTTTCGGTACCGTTTTGCACCTTGCCGATTTCTGCAATTACTATTGCGTGTTGTAAACTTCAAAGCTCATTACTACAAAAGGATTGCCGAAATAAATTGTACTCTCGTTCAGAAATGAAAGACTCAGGTACACGTAACACAATTGTCCAAGGTCTCCAACCCTTTGTGCATCGCCCAGGTAGAAATCCGTTGATCACCTCTTCCTGACGTTTCCTCTCATTTTTGACTACATTTAAATCGATCAACTTGTTTCCTCATGTTTATTTCGTACATCATTTTGAGAATGTTTAAAACGGGAGCACGTGCAACGTTAGATCGCACTGATTTTTTTTTAGATGAAGAGAGGATGTGTCTTCGTTACTGCTCAGGACCAACACGGTCATCATCATTACGTTGTCAGGAATCGCGTTATTATGCTTTATATCCTGGCGCCATGTCCCGGAGTCGAAGGCTCGTACTTTGCACGATTTTCTTTTTGCTTCGTGGAGCAGAGAGATGGAAAATGAGAGTACAAAAAACAGTCGCTTTCGTAGTGAGGAGACCCGTGTAAGCATGACACTCGATTAAATATGTAAAGCTTGAAATTTGAATAATGACATCTTGATGGTAAGTCTCGAGACAGAAAAAACTAAAAGTATCTATCTGCCTCTTGGTCCCTTTTTTTATCATCTGAAAAATCTTTAAATAAAGTTGTACACCCAAAAGAGTTTTTTAGATGTTTAATTCGCTGACAAAAGAAAAAAAATATGCTTGCGGAGGAAATACGTATTTTTTTTCGTGTTTATCGACAGTTCGCAGACCGGACCACCCGTGTTGCAATTTTTAACACGGCGGATACTTCTCGCAGACGTAATTTATGTCGCTTCGTTTCCGTGTCGCTGGGGATCGGGCAGTACATCATCTCTTACCGGGATTTCCGCGAGTCATCAGCCGTAGGAATCTCGCGCGAAACTTTGCGAGAATCTAAAATCCATTTTTCGCGAAAACACATTCCCTTCGAGAGGACACGCGAAGAGAGGAAAAAAAATTCTGGGAAATTGTCCACCCTTCGAGACGTTTGATGAATCGCTGCCGATAATTTTTAAACGCACCATGTGGTACGCTTCCCACTTTATCCTCTACTTTTATTTTTTCTGTTTGTTTTTTTTCGAGAGAATGTTTTTCTCCAGGCTGTCGCCGCTTCTCTCTTTCGAAAAGGACGACTCATGAATTTCACGATCTCTTCGGACTTACTTCCGGTACGCGAACGGAAATTTCACGTGGCGATCCTCGCCTCACGATCACCCTTCTTCCGCCATCGTTTTTCGCCTCTCGAAATTTTCTTTTCCAATACCGCTGAATACGTCATTCCATCCTCTGAAAGCATTTTTTCGGCCGATCGGACATTTTTTCCAGGGTTCCTGCGTATATTTCACAACATGACGAAATAATTTAAAATAACATACACTCTCTAATTCCGTTCAAAATATGGTACTTCAAAATACAAAACTCATTTGAAGATTGAGGTCACATTAGAAATACGACTATTTAAAAGATGTATTCCCAGCCAAATACGCAGTACATCTATCCGGTTTTCTAAATATATAGTTGTTATAGAATGAAGGCCGCAATGATAGATAATCTTTTTCATTGATTAATTAGGGATTAATTTAGGGATTCCTATCCCTAATGAATTCAAAAGTGTGCATTGTTTCATGCGAACTTTGGACCCTAATGACGTAGTTATAGCTCGTCAAAAAAAATTCGAAGAACAATTTTTCCAGTGCTACTATTAAAATTATTTTTGAATTTTCGATCTGGACTTAAAGACTAAATAGATTTAAACTGTGTAAAAACACATTGAAAATTAATTAGTGTCTAATGAAATTTATACAACAATATTTATTTACTATTTATTTTCAAAATATTTATTTTATAATATAATATTTTTTACACTTATCTTGGTTTTGATAGAATTCATAATTTAAAAAGATATGAGTATTTTTCGAAAATTCTAAAGGAGGCATTGTAGATTATCCTTTTAAAAACGTTGTAACGAAAGGAAAGGGGACAGCATCTCGTTGATGGGTAGGTAGCCAGTGAACGAGATAGACATAACCGTAAGACAAACCAGACGAAAAGGGTCGAGGAAGATTTCGAAAGGATGCGTATACAGAGCAGAAAAGTTAGGAAAAAATTTGTGCGGGAATGACCTCGCAGCTAGAATTTATGGCCGAGATCTCCATTGTCCACTTTGCGTTCGAGTTTCTGGCAGAAGTCAAGGTCGCTCGCCAATAAAATCCATGAATATAGAAATGCATACGTAAATGCCGGCTGCCAAGAAAGGGATTCTTTTCTCGCAGCGTGAAACGCGGTGTTTCCCGCACTACCGTAAACATAGCGAGTCCGCTATGACGAATGGCCGAAACTCTCGGGGGCTCTTTTGCAGCGGATCACATCTTTTCCTCTTCTCCTCCTTTCCTTTCTGTATCCTCGTGCACGCAGAAAATCCTTTTGCCCGGAAAAACGTTCCAATTCTATACACGAGCGAGTCAACGCGAACTTCCTGGAAAATCTGGAGCAAACGAGACAATTCAGCTCTGCACGGCCCGCAAAACAGTATCTGGCCACCTGCCAATATTCGTCCAGCTAACACACATTAGTCCAAGCAAAAACATGTTACCTTCACCCCAAAAAAAGCGAAAAAAATCAGCAAAAATCTCGCACGCTCACGTTTCCGGCATTTTTTTTGCAACGAAAAATCTTCCGGACGATGGACCGTTCCCATTTTCTCGCGCTTTTTACCGAAACGTCAAGCTGACAATTAATCCGAGCCATTGTGTCATGATATATTCTTTTATAAATTTATTCTTTTCCCTTCCATCTCTTTTCTGCTCTCTTTTTTTTTGTTTTTTTTCCGACTGTCGCCACAGTTCGCCACGCGGAGGTTTGCACGCGAAGAGCGCAATTCTTTTTGGTACTCGGTAAAATTAGAATGATACTTTGATAAAGGGGTTTTTGGCGCTCTCATCGCGGAGAGGAAAAGAGAGAGAGAGCAGTGGCTGGTATACGTCAGGTGTTGGGTTGCCAGGGGGTATAGTGGCTCTAATTAAAAAGCCGTGTCCAGCAGCGAGCGGCCGGTAGCCGCGTCACGGAACTGCAACCCTGGACGTGACCCGTTGCTTTTTTTCTCCCTCTTTCTCTTTCTTTTTTTCTTCCTTTTTTGTTTTCAGCGTCGCTCGCGGTATTCCGCTTTTTTCCCCTTTTAATCTCTTCGTTATTTTTTTCACTCTCCGTCGGCGCTTGGTGCGAATGTGTGCGAGCGCGAATGTCTTTTTTTTCGGCTCTCCAGCATTCACGCGCGTTTCATTTTTCAAATGGATGTTGCCGGGGAGCGCAACTGTGTGTACGCGATGTGTAAAAATATACAGATATAGAAAATCTAAGGAACGACGCGGGTTATACAAATGTCGAGGGTGCTGTACTGGATATAATACATTTTTATGCACACGAGTGTTTTTAGCGTGTGCGAGGGAGCACTGCAGGTACGGAATCTCTCATTCGCACGTTCTCGCCAGCTCGCAAACATGCTCCGTCGAAAGTACGTGTGCGCCCATACTCTTTGTACGCGCAATAAATTCTTCGCGCACCCCTTTACAATTTCGTAAAACAATGGGCAAACCAGAAACGAGACATTTTCGGTGGTCCGCGGTGAAAAGAATTCGCCTCGTATACCTCCCGGACGACGAGAGAGCGAGCAAACAAACAAACACAAATCCGTATAGCGGAGGATTTAATGTGGATCAGACGTAACGGGACAGCCATTACCGTAATATCGTTCCGCGAATTAAGAACTCCGAAAATGAAATAAGAGAGAGAGAGAGGTGACGGGACGATTCGGGATGCTTGTTTTTTCCCAAGACAGATTTTTCTCTCTACGAGAATAAGAAATTTCGATATTCGCGTTGAGGAATTTTCCTCGAGAGGTAAGACGAGGAGAGAAAAAGAATTCGTTGGGGTGAAATCAAGATGGACGCTCGCTCGGAATCGAGCGCCATGTCGGATAGACGTGAGTGACATCCCTTTAACGACGTGCCCTTCCAATTCGTTGTATATACAGCGAAGAGTCCTCGTCGCCGTCGTCTACGCTGCCGTCGTCGTTCGAAACGTCTCCTCTCGCGCGTACCCCTGCCCCCTAAACTGAACCGAATTGAACGGAATCCCACCCCTATAGTATATACGTGAGCCACACGGGCCATGGCCCAGCGGAGAGACCTACTCGTATTATCCACAGTGACAGGACGCCGGGAGTTATTAATGGCCGCGACAGTGACAAATGACGAACTGTCGGCGCAAGCAAGACTGATATCATGGCGGCCTTCGCCTCGCCTCTCTTTCGCTCTCGCCATCTTTATCTCCCTCTCTCGTTCTCGCGCAATCTCTCGCACTTCGCTGCCACGATCCTTCTCTTATTTTTCTCTCTCCCGCTCTTTTTTTCTCCTCTTCGCGTTCCCATTCCCGGCGACTCTCTTCGCTTCCTTGTCTTTTCGTTCCCTCGTGATTTTCCGCCAACCCCTCGCGAACGCTCTTTTTTTCCTCTCTCTTTTCCTTCGCCTCTCTGATGCTCTCTCGTGTCCCTCGGCGCTTTTGCGCTTTTTCTCATCCCCTGTTGGTCGAACGTGCCTCTATTTCCTCGTATTCCGTTCTCTGCTGTGGTGCGCCCGTATTTGCCCACGGTGCCGAGATATGATGTCTACAATAAACAGATCGACTAAATGCAACGCTCTTGGAATTTCGTAGGAGACGCGCGGGAGAGAAAAAAAAATGAGGGGTGACGGACACACGGAGTGGCTGGATTTCAGGGATACCCTGATCCCGCTCTCTTTTCTTATTATAGACTTTGATTGATATCAAGAATCTTCCTGCGAATCCCTTCAAGACACCAAGATTTTTTACTATAATTCCCGTGACGGTGGATTCGAGAAATTGCTACGAACAAAAACGTCATAACAATAATGGTAATAAAAATAATAATGACTCCGTTTTTTTTTCTTCGAAGAATCCAACGCAACGGTCATGACTTACAAAAATGTACGCGATTGTATCTGTAAAAAGATCTCCCCACATTCGAAACTCGAAGAGCGGAAGAGCTCGGACTCGCTTGCTTGAGATCTCGAAATTCTCGAACACGAAACCCCTGCGTTCCTGCACTCGAAACCACGTGACTGCGACGATGGTCAGGCTGAATGCAGGAGTGAGAGAGAGAGAGAGAGCAAAAAGCTGAGAGTTGCTTCATTTATAATCCTAACTAGAACCAGAGAGAGGACGTTCGGTTCTCCGACACTGCGATCGCGCCCGAAATTCAACGAAAGACAGACACGACATATGAGATAAGTAGGAACGAAGAGGCCAGAAAAAGAAACAGAGAGGAGCGAGAGAGAAGAAACGAAATAAACCGGGTTGTGTACAAAATCAAAATAAATATATTTACAGATTATCCATGGTAATAACTCATCCGCGGTTTGAATAGACGGCGGGGGGTCCCCTTCGTTTCTTCATCCTTCGTTTTCCTTCGTCCAGCATCCTTTTCCCCACCTTGTCGTGATATCTTTTCGCCCTCTCTTCACCCTCTCCTTTTCTCCTCCCCCACTTTTTCCTTATTCTTTTTCTTCTTCTTCTTCTTCATCTTCCTCACCAGCCTTGCTCGTAGAATTCTCGCAGCAGCTCTTCGGTGACTCTTCCCATATCTCCGCTCCAAGAGGCTGCTTTGTATTCCGAGTAGTTTCACCTCTTCGCCGCCTTCGCGCGGCGTATATTCAACTCATCTCCGTTCCATCTCGACTTTTTCTCAATGCGGTTCCTCGACGACCCTAGAGACTTTGGCTTCCACTTCGCACTCGACTCCGCTTCGAGATTTGCCCTCGAAAAATCCTTGTCGAGAACTTTATACGCCTCGGATATATATACAGGCTACGCCGTTCGCATGGATTGACGTTAAGGCTCACTTGATCCACCCCTTTTCACCCGCGCGCACGGTCTCTCATACATTCCAAAGTGTCAAGGCGGTCGCTTACGTTCAAGAAATAAGAAAAAAAGAAGTAACACTAACGTCACGAGCTTGTCTTTGATCCTCGTCGAGCGAGAGCTAAACTTTCTCGCCTTGCGTTTTTCTCTTCTATATTTCTTTTCGTTTTTTTTCATCCCTTTTTATTTTACTCGAACGAGCGTCCATTCTCCATTCCTATCTTGATACCTCCGACTCTCAACGAAAGGATTTTCCCGAAAGAATTCATAACTTCGTAGGATCGTCGGGTTGAAAGAGGGATTTCACTGTTTTGACGGGTAACTTTCGGTGTACGGGTAGGAATCGCACTCCCCGGGCTCGCATGGAGTCTCTTTCCCTCGAATAAATCATTTATTTATGAGCGCTAGATGTAAGGAACATCAGGTGATTCCGTGAAATATAACCTCGCAGGTTGAACCCGAGACAATTTTTTATCCAGAAATTTACGACTCGCAAGACACGCTTTTTGATTTGTTTAAATTGCTGGATAATTGATTGTGCGCAAGTGGGAATGGATGTATGTATGTGCGGAGGCTCGGTAAGCCACTCCGAGGCTCCGTAATAATCTACGAGCGAAAATCGAGGGGTCACCAATTGGCAACCACCAAATATACAAGCTCGGAAAAAGGGTCTCTCGATCACCCTCCAGTGGCGCGAACAATGCTCGAATTCTTGCGAAATCATCGATCGTCACGAGCACGTGGTCCAGTCAGCGTGAATCCGAATGCCAAAAGGTTTCCCTCTCCGAATATAAACGGAGAACACACGCGATTCAGGAATCGAGGGATCGCGGAACGGAGATGGAATCTGGGAATGAGAGAGAGAGAGCGAGCGAGAGGGGAGAGAAACACGCGAACCTGATCTGCTCATGAGCGTGGAAATCCCTCGTGGCATGGCATTGGGGTTCTCGAAACATCAGCGTGATTGCGTTCCTCGAAGAACGGGAAGGGATTCCATTATCCAGGTTCGAGCGAGAAACTCTCTCTCTCTCCATTCAGCCCTCTCTATATCGTCTTTGGATTTCCGCCCTCGTCGCTCTCGATTTTCCCTTCTCACCCTACATTCCCGTATCGCAGCGGCGTACACTCCGCCTCCGGCGAGGAACACCGTTTCAAATAGTTCGGCTCATGTTGAGCCTCATGGGCGATCTGTTGAACGATTGCGTTTCAGGCTCGATCAAAAACGGAAGAAAAAATCGAAGGACATCGGAAGCGAAGAGAGCCTTTAGGAAATTACACGATTCCATGAACTTGAACACGCACGGCCATAATACTTATTGTCACATCGTTTCGAAAATGAGAGTCTCCATTATCTTGATGCTCCTCCATGATCCTTTAATAAATTTACGAACCTATTGACTCGTCCGCACGCGTTTCGTCAGCACACTTTTCATCGTTCGCGGTTTGTACTTTGATGAGCGTTATTCCAGACACAATGTGACATCAATTTCTGCGTCGAAGCACTTGCAGCGTGGATCGCACGTCGTACATCTTCCATCCATCCGTTCCATCATATCGATACAAGTATGAGGGTACACAGTCAGTATGTATATCATTCTCGATGCATAAACCCGTGGAGGACATATGTTACCAGTGTCAGAGGGGTTGTGGGGAAAGTCCCCAGGGAGATTCTCTCCAGGTATATATTTATTGTTTACACGCGCATATCGCTTCGTCGAGATGAGCTATTCCACTAAATTAATTTCAACCGGAAGCGGATGAATGAAAAGATTGAAAATAGAACGGATCGAGAAATTAATTTTGTTCATATTTTGTGTCAAAAAATTATGAATCCTTGGTAAAGTTTTGAGAGACGATTGATGAGAGGGACGAGGCTTTTGCAAGAATGCGAGAGAGAGGGAGATGGAAAAGGAAGGAAACTGAAGAGCAGGAGGAGAGATGAGGTGGAGGAAGGGGTAATGGGGTTTGCTGGGAGTGACACGGGGCTAACCGAGCGGAATCACGAGCTTCCAGGAATCGAATCCATGCGTCACCGTGGCTGCCAACACCATCCGCAAACTCGCAACTTCTCCGAGAGCCTTACACACAAAATGTACGTATCCGAGAATTCTCGCGATACTCCCTCTTTCCCGTTGCTTTCCATCATCATTCTCTTTCGGAAACATTCGATCCTCTCTGTTGAAAGAATCACTGAATAATTTTTTCTACAAATGTTTGTCAAAAAATACTGTTCAGAAATTCAAAGAGCTGTTTAAGATATGGTCACGATTGTTACAGAGAAATATGAAATGGCAATAAAATTGTGTCCACTATTCATAATTTACATGATTAATTACAGATTTACGTGTTATACGTCTAGAAAGTACTATTGATTGAAATTACAAATTGACAGACACGTTTGGACACTTAGAAACATTTCAGGTTACTTTTAACGGAAATTTTTAATATTTTGTCTGAACTCACAGAAGTTATCGAGGAATCTGCCCAAAAATATGAAATTAAATGTGAACAACGGGTTAATTTTCTTACTACAGCATCGACGTCAGTTGACATGTATAAATAGATGACAATTGACCACCTTTGACCTAACCAATCACTGAAGTTTGGTGAATAACTTTAAAATAATACTTTTTCAATGATTCTAAATACGCCAAACTCACTGCGAAACATTTTTTTGAATGATGTACTCAATCGACTATTCGATACCAACGTGACCCCTCAAATCTGGATTTAAACAGCGAAATAGACGTCATACGAGACTTTGTCTCATCCATTTAAATACATGATTTTCAGCAAACAAATGATATCCAACGTGACGAATTCCCACTTTTTGTGTTTGCCCGGGTCTGATCCATACACTTCACGTTTAGTCTCTTTCCCTCGTTTTTCCTCTTTCCCCAGGTCCTTCGGTGAATGATTGCACTCCTGGCATTATCTATTGTTGCGCCCATTCCATTTAATATTGTATTCCATAGCACAAACAATGGTAAAATGCGAATTAATGAACTCGATTTATCACGCTTTTGTGGCGCCGCGTAGCACGGGAACGACAGGAGAAACGAAAAGCTGCGAGTCTCAACGGGGGTAACAGTTGCAAGCTCTATTCATCTACTCCCCGTATTCAACATTCAGTTGCCCTGCGTCGTTTACAGTTGACAACGAAACGTTTCAATACGCGATGACACTTTGTTCTCATATTTTATTTCTCATGCAATAATTATCAATTTTCTTTCATCGAAATTGATTATCGAAAGAAAATTGAAAAATAAAATATGTGACAGGGCAAAAATGTTGAATGATAAGTTCGTGATAAAAACTATAAAATCGATGAGAACGAGACGAAGTTGAATTTTTGAGGAAACTGATAAATGCGGGTGAGCGAAGGTTTTCAGGGGTTGCTCAAAGTTCCAGAGGTAGTATGGCTAATGTGCGATGATTAAACTAACGCTCGCCACCAATCATCCTGCCACGAAAGCTCGGTCCTCTTTCGTCCCTTCTTCGATGCTACCGTTTCACGTGGAATTCAACGGTGAAAGAAGATTAGCGGAAGATCATTCTACGAACCTGAAACTGTAGATAACTTTACCGGAGTGCAAAAATAAATTTTTTGAGAACTTCTGAAAACACTTTAATTACGAAATCGTTATCGAAGTAGCAAGTAAAATCTTTCGCCGAGTTGAAGAGGTCGAGAGAGAGCTGAGAAACATGAATCAGGGAAAAAAGACAAAATAGAAGAGGATGGAAAGCAAAAGCGAGAAGTCCGCGTCCGATACGTTATATTCCCGAAGCTCCGCGTCGACGCATCTTCGTTTGAAAAGTCACATAATCTCAAGTGATTTACGGTCCTACGTAGGTCTCTCCGTAACGCCGAATGCGATTTTTTCTCTTTTTCCTCTTCAGGACCATTTCGCGCGTTCGCGTATTATTATTGTCCTCGGAAATACGTCATCGGTGGATTTCGTACATTTCATTCGTTATATCGGAGTCTCCTACAGCACGTCGAAATTTCCAAAGTTTCTTGTCGATCGAGAGAAACGCGTTTAACGATAAATACCGTCGAAAAGAGAAAAAAAGGTTCTATCGAAATATCCCTCCACCGAAGTAATTTCTTTTTCGCCTTTTTTTTCAAGATCCACCTACAAAAGGCTCTGATGCGAAGAATCATTAATCAGGAAAGAGGCAATGAGGCCATCAGCGGAATTCATTTGGCTACTTATTCATTTATCATTATTAAACGCTTGTGAGCTCGTGCGTTCTTTCCGTTTATACTTTTATCCTTCTCTCACCAGGTGCGTTACACGAGAACGCGTTCTCTCATCTCGTGACTGTCTCGCGTCTGACCGTGTGCGAGCGTCCGTGTTTGAAACGTTGGTAAGAGGTTGAAGCAGGCGTTCGCGATGTTCACGGGCTCACGCCTCGCAGATGGGTTTCGTTTCGCGCCTCCGTAGTTACGCGCTTCCAGCCCGTGGAAAAATTTATCACGTTACACGAGACAAAGCGGGGGAGAGCATTACGCTGCTGAAGTAGAATCCAGTCTAGTGATTAGACGTGAATCTGAAAAAAGAGGGGGAACAGAGTGGATCCTGATGTGCATGGGAAAGAGGAAGAGAAAGAACTGATCGCTGCGAGAAAAGAGAATCGAGAATTTTTTATGACCCCTTTTCTGTACATTCTTTATTAAGCAATGTTCCATTTATTAATCGCTTCCTTTGCACTCATCGTTCCCTCCGGCTGTTTCCTGATGACAGTCGTCTCTCGCTCGCTCGAGCGGGACTCTCGAGACTCTCAACGGGCGGATACACTCGATGAAGCCAAAATCAGACGCAGAATTATAACTCGTGCCCACAGGATCATCACTAGTCTGTCACACGAACTCTTCCGTGGTATATACTTATTTATGCGGTTTGTACGCGCCTCTCGAACACACGCTCGCCTTGGAAATCAGCCAATTCAAGTCGTGCTTGTCCGTCTCTCAGTATTCTGTAAATTGCTCTCCTCTTTTCCTCCGTCTCTCTCTCACTCTCACGCCTTCACGCGAAACCTGTTCGTCTCGGTTATTGTCATAATTGTATCGCGAAAAGACAGATTTGAGCCGAGCAATTTTGTTGTCGCCTTTAAATAGGTTCAATTGAACTGTCACTTTGTCAGAAAAACGATTCAGATGGGAATCGATACAGAAAATTATGGTTCAGAGTTTTAGCGCTTGAAAAATCGACTTTTTTTATTCTCTGATCTCGACAGGTCTCGGACACACGTGAGGAACGAGGGAAATTGACTTGATCGATTCGCGATACGGTGCAGGCGCGCTCCGCAGTGGAAAAACACACGTCGCCGCACGAGAGTCTGCAGCATCAACGCCGAGATCTTTTGCGAACTTTGCCAACTAATTTTCCGCTTCCTAGGATTATATGATTTTCCGCTAGCGCGAGTACGGTCAACTTGGGACATTGATTTTTCTCCTTTTTTCTCTGTTCTTTCTTCTCTCACTTTTCGACCCCGAGCCTCTCTCTGCAGACGTTACAAAAAATTCTTTCCCGCTGTCGTCAAGCTGACTGATTTCGTGGAATGAAAAAATCTTGTGACGCAGCGTGTACGTGGATTTTTTGGAGCATGGCGGACGAAAGAAGTTTTGATCCATTCGGATAAGTTATTGGAGCGAACAATTTTGTAACCGATTTTTTCGCTCTCTATTAACTTCGTGGATGCATGGACGAATTTTCAGTAAACAGATCTCGAATTTATCAAGAATTTTCTCCAGAAAGATTCGCGAATCGTCAAAACTTTTCGCTTCTCCGTCGTTGAGCAATTCTCTCGCGCTGAGAAAATGCCATCCGACCTGTTTTCCTCGAATATTTTGTTAAAACACGCAAAATACCGCAAGATTCTCATATTTTCATGCAAGACCGAGAATAAATTTCAATTTTTGAACTTTCTCAAGCTCTCAGAGAATTTTTTCGTAGAAAGCGCATGGCTCTGCATTTTCCAAATCTCGACGAAAAAAATATGATAATAAGAGAATAAACCAAGAATCCACGTGAGCAGGTTATATTTTTTGAAAATTTATTATCAAAACAACATCGTACATTTGTATAAAAAATCTTATTCGAATTTTGGGTCGAAAATAACACGACCGCGCCCTTTTCACACATCACACTTCGGGGCATTCAATTTTTTCGAATTTCGTATCCCACATCCGCAAACGTCGCTGCGTATACTCAAAGAGTGCCGGCACATCCTCGGATTCGTTCTAAGTTTCATCGCGTGAAAAAAGCCATTTCTCTAACGTCCATCTCCGAATCTCCCTTCGAATGTATTTGAGATAATTTTTCGCCGTTTCCCACATCCGCAAACCTGCTCGGAATCTGAGAAGACACGTTTCAACGTCACAGTGCGCTCGCACAAATCGTAAACTAAAGCGTGACGAATTCGAGTTTGAGTGAAGACTGACAGGAAGGGCTCTCTTTTCATAGGATCGAATACGTCGGATATACCGAAGCGGGAAGTCGGACGAGCCAGTGCCTTCGAGGATACTTATAAGGGTTAGGAGCGGCCGGTTATGCAAAATAAATGCAAGAACCTTTTACCTGCTCGCTCGGAGGCTCGCGTTACAAATGTATCGCCCGAAAAACGACCTGCTCCAGAAAACTAAACGCTTAAGGTCAAGCGATGGAAAAATTCGGGCCGACGGACGAAAATCCTTCCGCCGCGGTTGTAGCCACAAGAATCCCAACAACGAGAGAAGAAAAGGATCCCCGTCGATATCCATTGAAACCAGAGATACTTTTGTTTACCCTTTTGATTTACTGCTTTCAGAAAGATGCGAAAACCTTTGGCCATTCGCAGCATCGACTTCTCGCTGTTTCGCAGTTTCCTCAGACCCAAAATTGCGAGATTCAAGGTTACGGTCGCTTGCACTCTTTCTCTCTCCTATCGACTGACGTATGCATAATTTTCGGTGGAACGGATGTACCTGAGAATCTCTCAGTTGTGGATCAAGTGCGCGGGTGGATGGACGTTTCGCCGGGATTTTTCCGTGCCGGACCGAGAGCAGAAATTCGCAGAGAAATATCTTCTTCATATTATTGAGGTTACTTGTGATTTGACGTGAAGTTTTTTTGTCTGTAGACGTTTCATCGAGTCGGAGAGAGAATGATACGCGAACCCCGCGGGTTTCGTGCAAACTCGCGACGCTCTGAGCAAACACGTTCGATGATTTTTCTTTCCTGGACACTCTATTTCCACATCGCGGTTCAACGGCTCTGAAGAAAGAGCCGCTTTTATGGTCAGGGCTATCGCGTGTTAAAGCTCAAAGATACACTGATGCGAGCGAAGAGGAAATAATAAAAAAAGAAAAGCAAAGACCTCGAGCATTGATCGATCGAGCGTCTCCGGTGGATTCTTCAGGTTCCTGCTGTTATCATCTCTTGCATAATCAGAAACGTCGTGAGCGCGTGCAAATCGGAGAAAGCAGAGCGCGTCGATCGCTGCCGCCACGATATTCCGCAGTTGATTTTTCAAGAGCCTCTGGTAATGTTCGCGCAATTTGCGAATCAGCAGTGACCGTTAGACACGTTTCCCGATTGCACAAGAGAGTGTTCGTCAAAGAGAAGATTCCCTTCGTTCCTTCGAACACAAAAGCTTCAAACAATTTTATCTCCTTCATGCATAACCTGTTCTAATCCAAGCATCGGATATGCTTTAGAGAAAAACAAGACCAAGCACATCCTCCAGTGCCACAACCGCGAGTCTCAACGTCACAAATTATACCTCCCGACTAATAATACTCGCAACTATCATTTCACTATCAACGACTCACTTAGGCGTGGCCTTCCGGTGCGTTATTTTAAGAATATTAAGCGCTAATTATTCTAATGTCGATCCAGCGCATTTTTCATGCTTCGAAAAATAGAAAACATGATTTTTATTTGTATGAAGATCTTAAATTTAAAGAAAGTTCATTTTCTGCGTGCACATGAATTTAGTGGACAGAAAAATAGCGGTATATAAGAGTTATTTATTTTTTTGAAGCAATTGTTCTAATGTCGATTGTCTCAATTTGTCGTGTCTACCTTGATGATTTCAGGAGATTAGAACAGGAATATATTTTTCATCAATGAAATCGTAAATTCAGCAAATATCATTACCCAGAGATAACAGAAATAATTGTTTGATGAGACTATTTTATTTTTTCTCGAAATACTCTCAAAACATCTCAATGTCGATTTCTCGCAATTCACTGAACACGTATGCGTTCATTAACACATTTTAAAACATAAAAAGTAGATGAAATAAATTTTTTCAATTTAAGAAATATATACTGAAATGGACAAACATTTTTTCTCATCCAACACGAATTTTGAAAACGCAGAGCATCAAATTTTCTATTACATAAGGAGACTTGAAATTTTTTTTTTGAAATACCACGTTCCAATATCAATGGTTCACAATTTTTCGTTTCCATACCGAAATACCTATATACTAATGAAAAACAATAAAAATCTTTTTTTGTCGACAGACCACTAACATTTAACATTGAAATCATTTTTCTCATCGCCTGCAGCTCTTGCGGACGCAAAAATAGCAATATCTGGGTGATGAGAGTGTCGATCTTTTTTCCCGATAGCAAAAATGGTTATATCGATAACGGAACTTGAACGGGTCCTCCGCTATTCTCATAGATAACGCGTATACGGGAAGTCATATTTTGGCACTGCTATCCATCTTCCGGCGGCGGACAGTTACCCGATTGTGCCGACGCTTAACTCTCGCCGCGTTCGTAACTCAAACATTTCCAACGATTCGGAACATCTCGCATCTCTCGATTACCGCTATCATCGTTTTGTAATATTTCATCCTCCAAGTTCAAAGGTTTTCTCCACAAAATGTCGCCAATGAATTTAAAAATCCATTCCCGCCGAATTTATGAATAAAGATCACACAAATTTGCAATTAAAAGATCCAAGGTCCGAAGGCGCAGCAAACTTTTTTAATTTTAAAATAAAAAAAAGAGTTGATATTCACATTTCAAAAATAGACAAAAAAGTGTAGGAAAGAGTATCATTTTTTTTTGACTCGTAGATTTTTTCCCATGACGTCTGCGCTGCTTACAGAAATAAACGCTGAATCATCTGATTTGAATTTGTTCGATCTGGAGATTCTTGAACTGGTAAAAAAGAGACGGTGGAGAAACAAATGATCCGACGGAACTCAATTCCGCCGATGACACTGCCAAGCGAACAGACCAGTCTCATTCATCATTTCTGAGAATGCAAATTGATTCGGACGTGGTATTATATTATTTATCATTGAAACTCGACTTTCGTGTTGTCGGAATAACGAAGAAATTAATCGTTTGGGAGGTTAGTAATCTTGGTTCAAATTGAAGATTATCGTTGCATCTATCCAGACTCAATCGAACTCGAACATGTAATTCGACGATGATTAATATTAAATCACATGTAAAAGGGGAATAAACACATTTCCAATCGCGATACTCGAGTAGACATTAGCGAAATTTTTTTTTCTCCCTTTTTCTTTTTGTCCAGCAAACCAGAGCCAGAGCATAAACTGATTCAGAATCGTCACGCGATTTAACAGCAGCGATTTAATCGATGTTTTGTTTCTCCCGAGTCTTGCGGCGGTCACGAAATGTATTTGAAAAAAAATTTTTGTACTTGTGAAAAAATGAAACACTCTTCTCTGTATTTTTGTCTTATCGCACGTGACGCCCTGTTCTGTGTTGGAGAACTTTTCAGACATTGTGTACGCACTCTCTGCACCAGCAATATCGTTCCATAAACACACTCCGTGCTTATAATTAGAAGAATTACAAGTATGATTTATGAGAGCTGGACACGTGGCGAGAAATCGTCATTTTGCTCACGCATTGCCTCGACCTTCTCCTCTTTTTATTTTTTTCCCATACGTTTATTACCGCGTCATATAAAATGGAGAATGATTTTTTGCCTCAAAGTCATCTTTTTAAAAACCTGTCTTAAAATGACTTTTTTCTTTGCATCAATTGAGAGTGAATTCATAAATTGCTGCCGTGATTTTCAGTTTACTGATTGACATGATGGCGGAGAGAAATAAATATTAATATTATTTCTATTTTTAGAATTCTTAACGTCTTCCGTTTCAATTCTTTTATTTAATTTAAAATTTCAATTTATTACGAACCTCAATATAATGTAAAAACTGCGTTGGAATTGTTTAAAATAGTTATTTAATAAATTTTGAAGAATTGAAATTTCGAAAAAGTATGAGAATAAATAAGAAGTGCATAATTAAAATATAAAGAATCAGAAAATGTGGACAGACTAAATGAACGAACAGCAATTAACGCAAAGAAAATTTATTTTAAATTCATTCTTCAAGAAATCCAAAACTGAAAACACGAAAAATCCGGGAAATAGAGAATTCTTGGATTATAGGTAGAATAAAATTAATCTTTACAATTTGGACTTCTTGATATGTTATTCGTATGCAATTTTCTTTAATCGACAATTACATTAACAAAATAGATTTTTTATTGCAAATTTTTAGAATGTAGATTTTCAGTTGTACCATTAAATTATTTAATTTATACAGATTTAGTTACAATATCGAGGGACATGTCGAGTAAATTCTTAAAAACACTTAGAGCAGAAGAAACTAATTGATTCTTTAAACATATTAGAATTATTTGCAGGTGTACGTGTAACGTTGTCTTAAAAAATATAAAAGTTACAACGACCTTATTTTTTGAAGCTTATGAATTACTAATAGAAAACAATGTTGAATTTCTGAAAATGTAGAGCCCCGTAACATACATATTGTTTAGTGAGTCATTTTCAATATTAATCCCAGATTTTTTTTATATTCAAGAATAATGTCATTGAATATAGCTACTTTTCGTTGTTTTTAAAAAATGGCCCATTCTTCATACATCCCTAAAAAATCGTTGAAGTATACCGACAAAAGTATTTCAAGAAGGATGGAAACGAGTTTGGGAACATCACGAGCGTTCCAATGGTGGCTCAAACGGTTCTCCAGCTGGAGAGACGCGTCGGCCGACGGGCGATGGCGCGTTTCAACTTCACGTTGCACACGATTTTTTTTCGCTACTCGAAATTTTGCGAATCGCAATGAAAAATTATCGTTGAATTTCAACAGTCTCGTCTCGTTAAAGAAATAAAAATATTTTGAGGAGGGTGTGCTCCATACCTTACCCGACAATTCTATTAATAAGAAAAACAGAGTCTGAAAATTCTCGCCGTTCGTATTTCGGCACCGTATCAGAGCTTCTCGCTCAGTCAACTTTTACAACTTTGAAATTAATCGTCTCTTGCTTTAATGCGAAACGTAGCAACAGGCGCGAATGAAAAATAATTCTCTCCGGAGACTAAATGTTTGTTTTTGTTTGAAGTAGCGTGTAGAAATAATTTTTTTCAAACCAACCCCGTCTCTTCCGTCTTGATCTTGATTTTCGTTGTGACTAGATTCGAATTCCTGTCAAAATTCCTTTGCGACGAGGCAAACGAAATATTTCAAGACGAGAGCAGAAATAAAATGCGAATTTCCACCTTCAACATGAAATGCTGAATATAAATATGCATATATAGTGCTCGAACGAGAGATTTACTGCTCTCGAATTATTACGATTGAATTTTCTACGCGTGAAGCGTTTATCAAGGAGATAACTAGCAGTTGCCATGCCAGTGCGCGCCGTCCCGTCGGCTTCACTCGTTATCGGACACCAGAGAGAGAGAGAGAGAGCGCGCCTCCTCTCTTTTGTGACGAAGAAACGGAGCGTATTTGTTACACGCGAAACTGCAGCTGCAATTTGAAATGAAAAAAATGAGGAAGACGAAAGAGTGGAGAAAAAAACAATAGGAAAAAAAATAAAAGGGAACACAAAAATCAGAGTGCACATACGGTTTTTGCAATACGATGACAAATCATGAATTTTTTTTTCTCTCATCCTCACGCGAAATATTCAAGGTGGGGGTATTTGTTTGGCAGACGCGAAACGAAAGAGTCGCGAGAGAAAAACAAAGAGAGGGAGAGCAGCCGATTGCGTATATACAGGGCGTGCTTTTGCCAGGATGGAAAATATTCGCATTTTCGTAGGGCTCGTACAAATGTGCGTACATCTATTAAGACCACTCACGATGGTTTCTGCACAGCGAACCCTTTTCTCCTCTCCTATTATTCGCTCGTGTGTGCATGAATTTGTTCGGATCCGCATGCACGAGGAGGTAGAGTCGTGTGTTCGAAATGAATGCCCCGTGACGTGGCACCGCGACGCTGTCGTCGGAAGCCGGCTAGCGAAAAGTGAAATATTCTCGTCGTATTTTCACGTGTGCACCCTGCGAGAGCGCACACACCCCCGTCGACAAATGGTTTCGGTGCGTCCGCGACGAACGCGCGACGCCGACGAGTCTCGTTTCTCGAGCTCCTACTCTCACCAGTTTTTATTTATCATTCCTCACTCTCGCTATTTTCTTTTGTACTTTTTTTCTCCCCGATAACAAAAAAATATAACGTCACATACGTAACTCGCTTATCAATTACGGATACGGCTCTTGGATCGCACGTTCGTACATACGAAGTTTTCGTGACGCGTTGGACAAGAAAAGCATCCAGAGATGAAAAATCGTCGCTCCATAACGGACTATACCAGAGCGAATAAAATATTAGCCTCAATTCCAATGCTGTAGAAGATATCCGTTTCTTTCCCCATTTTTTTTTGAATAGTATGAAGAATTTTTCTTGAACGGTTGGCAAATTAAATGAAATCATAGACAGCGGTCGGATGATAAAAAATTCTATTAACCAGAATGAATTGCGCCTTCTTTTTTCCATTTTTTTTTCTCTCAACGGAAAATTTCCTCTATTTAGCGAATGAAAATTTGATGAAGCGTGTCGTTGCGCCATAATTTGATACATCGAGAAAGAACACGAGGCTCAATCGCAAAAACGAGTCAAATCCATTAGAAACTTAAATTGCTACCGTTTACCATCCAGATTAGAGACCGGAAGCGATAATCTTATCATCTCGCGTCACCAGTCAATGAAAAGCCACGATAATGATACACAAGTCTGATTACTCGAATGAAAGTCTAACGTGGTTGGAAAATAGCTGGATACTCTAGTTATTATCTTCGAATTGCTGTCTTATAATTTATCTCCCTACAACGAATATATACTAGCAAGAATTTCAATACTATAGTAAAACTAGACGCTCGTGATATAGTACGATGGAAATTAAATTTTTTTCCTTCTCAAACAATCCGCTGATTCGTATAGAGACGTCAGTGATCGTTACAAGATCTGGATCCAGCGATGAATCGATTTGACCGTGATCGCGTTCGATAAAAACGAAAAGAGAAAAGGAGAGAGAGAGAGACAAATCGCGGTTAACTTAGCAAGGAGAATGATCAATCAGAATATCTCGTGCGGCCTTGAGAGCCGGCTGAGAGCAAGGAAGAAAAGAACAATGATTTTTGAATAAGAGCCGCAAAAAGGTTACACAATGCGGGAATAATAGGACAGCGATTCGAAGATGTCTCATCGCCATTTTGAGAGGAGCTCGGGAACGAATGCAGACGCGGATGTAAAATGCTTTTACGA
This sequence comes from Cremastinae sp. B BG-2022a, assembly GCA_030522605.1. Classification (NCBI taxonomy): domain Eukaryota; kingdom Metazoa; phylum Arthropoda; class Insecta; order Hymenoptera; family Ichneumonidae; species Cremastinae sp. B BG-2022a. The sequence goes on from JAPYYX010000074.1 coordinate 72,592, forward strand.
GACCTGAGAATACCGAGGAGCCAACTTGTATGGTGAAAAGAAGAGAGAGAGAGAGAGAGAGTAACGGAGAGCAAGAGAGAGAAAGAGAGGAGAAAAAAGGGGAAATAGAGAGGCGGGCTATCGAGAGGTTGGAGCTCATCTCTCTCTTTCCTCTTCGCTCCTTCTTTCGCCGGCTTCACGGACCATCGTGGTCCAACGAAGCTGAGTCTCTTGCCGGTAGAAAGAGACGGCGGCTCCTGCGAGTCTCTCTCGGTCTCTCCTGGCCAGCCTCCGATACAGTCCACTCGCCTCGAAAGAGATGGAAGGAGAACACGCCCGAGAGTGAAGGAGATAGAAGTCGCCAGGGGAAGAGATGGATCATCCATCGTGGTGGCAATGAATCATGGGAGCCCTAGCTGCTGGCTAGAGCAACAACGAAACTGCGAAGCCTCTGTGTGGATTCTCTTGCTTTTTTGAGCAACTTTTAGGAGGATTAAACAAAGGAAATCGAACTAGCGGAAAAACTAGAAATATTCAAGAAAAAAAATTGATAGTTTGAAAACAAAGATTTCAATTGTTTGATATTCAAATCAAAATCAAATCGTCATGCTCTTATCGCAAACTCTTCAATCGTGCTCCTGGATTTTCATAACTATAGTAAATTTACAGAAAATGCGTTCTGTAATTTAGAACGATAAATATAGACGACGAGAACAATTGGACATATACGTACCAAGAAACAAGGAACAAAATTTCAAAGAAAAAAAATCAAGTCGATCAATTCGATTAGCACATAATGTTCACTTAGTCGATGTATACCAAAGTTCAAACATAATGAAGAATCTAGATGTTTTTATCACATAATTATCGTGCCCCTGGATTTCCATAATTAATGACCACGGGAAATAACCCTTGAAAATGCTTCGGAGGGGTTAATGATGGAATGACATGGTCGTTGAGCATTTCGTGTGTTTTTCCTGACATCGAGAATAATGAGAAATGTTGATGCTCGTTGAGAGGGGACGCAGGATGAAGAAATTGAGATTTGAGATCACGTTTCCAGAGTAATGAGAAAGATGGTGACGGAAATACGTAGATATCTGACATCGCTTCCTCCAGCTGATAATTCTCGAGTTGAGAAAATACGACCGTCTTTTGCTCTTTCTCACGTCATATCGCAGTGACGACTTCACTCCACTCAGATCCTTATAACGCTGAATTAATGCCCCTGGATGATTGTAATCAGTCAAGCGCACGGTGACATCGGTGGAAAGAGCTTTCGTCGCTCAGTCTCGAGAAAATCCGAAATATTCGTCAGAATTTCCACACATGCGATACAGATTTTTTTTACCTCGCAAAAATTGTGCAATGATTTCAAATGAAAGAAACGGTCCTTTGGGTTATTTATGACATCGAAATAGGTCAAACTCTCCGAGGAAAGTACATGGTGAGTCTGAAAATTAGCATTTTCTTTTTCCCCCAAGGATCCGAGGCATTTCTTCGAAAGAATACGAAAGTTCCACTTTCGCTCGACCATTTCTCCGCTCCAGTTTCGTCTGCCACCGGATTGCATGCGTGGAGAAAATTTGGTGAAATCGTATAGATTTCTAGAGGGGAATGGCGGGAGCGGTTTATTGCAGTTAGGGTCCGGCTACCGCGACTCTCAAGTTCACAAGACGATCGGAGCACCACGTGTGACAGAGACAATTGTTGCAGACCATTAGGAGCTATGCAAAACGGTGAACCCCTGGGCCCAAAACGCAAATAAGCCGAAATCACGAGAGGTTGTAAAATGTTTCTTCACAGAATTTTTCTGACCCCGTTACGTCACGGGAGTGAGGTCTCGAAAGGCTCATAAATCCTCTCGACGAAGCCTCTTCTGTCGGTTGAAGACCGACAAGAACACTTTTCTCCCAAAACTTTTCTCTCGACCGATCCCCGAGGAAAAATTTCACCCAATTTCTTTTCACGAAAATTGATATCAAATTTTGCCAGAAGAGATCACGATTTAATTTTTCACACCGCAAAAGGAGAGGCGTTGGGTAAATGATGCTCTTTTGCAGATCGGAAATGGGATCGCGGGGGAGTAACGCGGCAGAGAGAATCAAGGTCGCGTTTAGAGGCGCGCCCGGTGTGGCCATATAGAATTGTAGTTGGGAGGAGTAGGAAAAGGAGGAGTGCGATGGGAAGAGCACAGAGAGAGCGTAAGCAACGAAAGGAAGGAAAGCGAGAGAGCGAACTGCAGCAGCTCGCGGGCGCCCGGTAGCCAGCAGCAGCAGCAAGTGGCTCGTACGTCAGCCGGTGGCTCGTAAACGTCAGCGGTGGTGCTCGTAAACGTAAACGTGATGCTATAAGGGGGATTCACGCTAGAGCCGGGGCGAGAGGGTGCTGAACGAGTGGCCGTGCCGTCGCATAACCGCTCGAGCTCCGTCGGCGCTTCTATCAGCAAATAGAACGTACACGTATCCCGAACGTCGGAACTCGCCGACTTTCTTGAGAAAAGGATTAAGAAATAGCAGCCAAAATCGCGAAGCTGCGTATATCCGGAAAACAAATTGAAACTTCGTCCCGATTGAAATCTCTGGATGAGATTTATCGTGGTCTCTCCGCGCTTTTTTTCTCCCTATTCTCCTTTTTTGTTGATTTTCACGATAGCGATGAAGGTGTGTGCGTTCTTTTTTCTGCTCATAAATTTACGATTGTATGAAGTTGCTGCAGGAATTCGCGATGGGAAATTCTTTCTAGTGGCGCTGACTCTTCATTTAGCCATAAGTATTCTGAAAGTTTAAACGCTGCGCGGCAACGAAGAATTCTTCTTTTTTGCTCATCGATGAGAAAGAGAGAGGGAAAGAATAATCTCCGAAGCTCGGGAATATGCGAGGGGACGAAGAAAGAATTCTATGTCCGCAAGAAGACTTTGTTCGCCGCGTACGAGAGCCTACACGAAATCTTTCGTTAAATTCCACGACTAAAACATTAATCGAGCTTGTTCGAGTCGTCGGCGACTCGCTTAATATCCACCAATAATCGTTCGCGAGGGGGTTGAGAAAATAATCTCTCTCGCAGATTTATTCATAGTTGTTTGCTCACCGACGCGAAAATTTTGAGTAAAAATTATCACCGGCGAAACGAGATTTTTTTTCGAGCCGAATTCGCTTCGGGAATAGTGAATTTGCATTTTTTAAATAAAGTGCAAAATTGTCAATTAACCGAGGCTGCATCGGAGTAATGAAACTTCTGGTGGCTCGAGGATGTATGTAAGGATAGAAATATCATGAAGTACGGGAAAAAGGTAAAAAAAGAGGGAGAATATCTCAATCGACGATAAAAGTGGCTTGCACACGCGGCAATAATTTGCAACGAAGAGAGAAACGTGGAGGCAGCCGATGATTGCGCGGCAACTCTCGCGTATATCCCGGTTTATCAAAGGCCCTGAAACACGTGTACATACAATATATACGTATACGAGATACGCACGTGAGCTTGCGACCGTTCGGAGGAGAGGAGATGAGCGGCGAAACGAGAACACATCAGCGAGAGAAAATGCCTAAAATTATGATAATGATTCACAACGGTTTTCAGTTAAGACATTAGACGATGTGTGTAATTTTGGGGTGAAAAGCAGATACGTGAGGCATATTGTGGCCGAGAATCGATTTCACGCCGTGGCGGCATCGCCGGGCTGAGTTATCGCCATCCCTCTCGGATGTTGGCGATCGCGATATAATATCTTTAATATATATATTATGCAGATGCTGCTACGAACGAGAACGTCGTCCTCGAAAAATGTTATCTCTGTTCCTCGTCGACGGGATAATCCTCATTGAACAGAAAGTACTATACTTTTGTATTACAGGTTGGAGGAGAACGTGGTTCGCGTCCGGCTGCCTCAGGAAGTCACGAACGATGATGTCTTCATTTCAATCATTTTATTTCGATATCGGCTCTTCGTAATCGTTTCTCTCCTCTGCCTCTCTCTCGCGAGCGTTCGGACAAGTTTGCTCAACTTCTCAGTGGCAAGTAGAGCGATCGCGATGAGGAAACTTTTTTAAGGAACAATCGAAGCGTGCCGGAACGTTTTACAGCTGTTGAGAATCGCGTTATTGCGATTTTCACCGCGAGAAACAAAGCGGAGAAACGGAACTTGGCTCTCGCGTGGATGGATCCGGCACGTCGAGAGATCGCCACCATTTTTCAGTGTTTCTACCCCTGACCAATTTGGCGAGCATAAGGTCGTACAGGAGGGCTTCGGGTTCTCCCTGGGGGATGACCAAGTCGGGGAACAATTTGAGCCGACGAACAAGCGCAAAAGTGAATGCTGAGAGGAGCAAACGATGAGGGAGATGTTAAAGTCTCGAGAATACACGTTACTTATATATATAATAATAACGAAGAAGAAGAAGAAGAGAAAAAAATGGAGTCCCGTCCCTACTTTTTCTCCATCTTTTTTTCATCAGGTGGAGGGAGGTAATGACGCCGCGAGAGGTCTCGCACGAAATTATACCCGTCGATAAATGAATAGTTTACGAGCAGCTAAAATCGTTTGGATAAAATATCATCCCGAGCTTTGCGAGACGTGAGCAAGAAGCATGCTCGCTCTCCGAGCACGATGATCGCTTCTTCGTGATCCATCCACCGGTTCGTATGAACCGGAGAGGTCTAAAAGTGTTTAAGAGCTTCGTAACCGCACGGATACGTGACATAGCGGGGAGAGTCACTTGAATAAAAGCGTAATGCAACGAATTGCCAAGCTCGATAATTAATTCCATCGTTCGGTCAAGATCCGACAACGTGTACCGGGCAAAATCTGAATCAAAGTGATTCTCTGTTATTGCACCGTGAAATTTTCTCAGCTATTTTGCCAGGCGCGTACGTGTCTGCGACTCGCTGGCGTTGAATGAGCACGGACAGTGCTCATCGGCAGTCGAAAGGCCCACTGCCAAAAGAGAAGAGAGATCACCGTAGGAAGAACGAGATTGAAAGATGGTCAGGAGAAAACCCGAGGCAAGAACGGGCATGAAAAGTAGAACAGGCAACAGAACCGAAAACGAATCGACCGTTGGATGCTTGATGAACGTGGCGGGTGGCTCGTTATGGTCCAGCCTCGAGACGACGAGGCAATCAAGAAGGATTCTTATACCGCGGAGCACCCGACGTGTCGCTCATGATGGAGGCCCACCCTGGACAGCCATCGATCTGTCTCGCCTACTCTTTCGTTCGCTTGTTTGCTCTTTACCTTTCATTCGCACGCCCATTTCTACAGGATGATTCAGAAAACTCGAGAACACCATTATACTCGTAACAATTTGTACTGCCAAGCAACTAGACAATTCATTAAAGGCTTAAGGTTGATGGCATAGACCTCATTTCATGAAGACACGATTGCGTTGATAATCATCATTAATTTTCTATTGTTCCACATTATATATTCATCTATCACGCAGATTAAGGGCGGGAATGACCTCTAAATTTTAACTTCTGTGGCATTTTGTGTTGGTACATTTCTTGTATTTACGTGTCATGTTCCATATATGAGTTGTAACCATAAAACAAGACAGTTCTTAACATTGTGACGTAAAAGTAAAAAAATTGGAATACGCATCTTCTGATAAGACAAAATGTGGAAAGTTTTTTATAAAAACGCACAAAACCGAAGCTCTTCGCTGTAAGCCGAGAGAGAGGCAGCCAGCGGTGTCCTGATGGATGACAAATGGCTACTCCAGGACGCGTCACTCTGCGGATAGTGTAGGAAGGGAGATGGGGTTCTTTCTATACGTGATCAAGCTTGCTCGACGTAACGGTGTGGGAAAGACGAGATCGGGCCAAGTGTACGTGTATACAAGGCCATCAGACATTGCCTGGTGGAGGCAGCTTGGAGGGTTGGGAAGAACGAGGGGTTGTGTGGCGTTTGCACGTAGCTGCGCCGGGATGAGGGCTGGTGAATCGCGGTTGTGTGAGTAAGAAGGAAGAAAAGAGGAGGAACGCCGGGCAGAGGGCGAAGAGGGTACCAAACGGGTCGGCGGAGATAAAGTGGGACGTCTGATCCTCCGACGAGCGAGGCAAAAAGATCCTCGCGCGTCGCGTCCCGGGAGACGGAAGCTCGGGATGAGGAAAAACTCCCCTCGAATCTCCTTCTTTTCCTCCCGGATCTCGTATAACGCTCTTTTCCAGGCTTTCCCTCCTCGTCACTCACCCTCCTGACCCGCACTCTCATCCACCGGGGCGCAAGCTGCAGGGAGAGCTATAGACAGCCCGGATAGTGTTCGTGCAGAAAGAAAAGTTTGAAGGGTGGGAGATCTCCTCTCGTGGCTCGCTTCCACACTCCTTTCTCTCTTCTCCATTATTCCTCGAACATTCTTCTTTTCTACAGTTGCACCGCGTTCCTCTTTTTACTCGCTAGACCTTCATTTATATTACAATGTATAGATATTGTTCCCGCTGGCTGCCATCATTCTTGCCGCGCTCAAGAAACGCTCGCTCATTCCATCTTCTCGTTTGGTAACTTTTGCCTACGTCTCGGTATCTAGCCTTAATGAGTTCAAACCAATTTTCTGTAAATACCATACGAGTCGATGCTGACAATCAATATCCTCACCGTAGATGACTGACGTTGATGACGTGAAGGCCTCCAAGACTTCGAACTGTGAATTCAAAAAATTAACGAACGATTTATGAAGAATCGAGATATACACGTCGACTAAAAGACAAAGACTGAAAAAGTCCAGTCACGGTTTCCGATTTTTATTGGAACATATAAAAACACTATGTTCCATCCATTGCCTCCATCATCGCGCCATTGATGGGATTTCGACTTTCGAAGGAAATTCCAGTCGTTTATTGTCCTGTATAAAACGGATGAGAAGTTTGCCATGGCTATACCGGTCATGTGCAAAGTCGAATTTCTCGAAAAGCGTGGCTCGATTAGTAAGCTAAGAATGACCAAGCCGGCGAGATAAATCTGATAAGTAGGCGGCGCACGATACGGCGGTCGCCGCAAATCCGCGGATAAGCCCTGGAAGCGTCGAGAGGGGAAAGGAGAGAGATAGACTGTACTCTCAAGATCTGCCACCCACACATTCGTACGTTTCCCTATGTCTATACAGATTAGCTCTTTTTCGCCCGGGGATGCTGGACGGAATGCAATATGTGCTCCCGGCATGCCGGATATAAGCTGAGAGCGAACGTGTATGTGGCTAGCAATGCCCGGGAATAAAGAAATCGGTGTTTCTATACGTGCATCGGGCGTGAGACATTGGCAAAACCAAAGAAGGATGAACGTCTGATCGAACGTCGTCATTACAAACGACGTGACAACGTGGATCACAAACTTCAATCTTTATATATACATTGTACATGTATGTATTAGACAATTTTATATACACGTACATCATCGTGAAGACATAACTTGTTAGGTCGATTGCAGGACGCGTGTCCGTGGCTTCTTCTCAGCATATAACAGCATCTCGACGCGATCCTTCATAGACGTCAGGCGAGAGCGAGATCGTGAGTGAGCCTCGAGTCATGATACACGCCACACTTAGACCTCTTCGAGTCTCGGGCACTAAATTTCCTCGCCTTACTGTAAATCGAGCTAATGAAGTGCGAGATACACTAGAACTTTCGAAAGTTCTATTATTCTCGCGTGAGATGTTAATGTTGTAACAGGGCACGTATTGTGAGCCATTCGTCGAGATGCGATATTGTAATCTTCGTAGGATTATTTTTCCTCAGCGCGATATCAAAGTGGAACAGCACACGGCGGCTTATTATTTCGTGAAGTACGAGGGACTCTCGCCGTGGCGTCTTCTGCTGATGCATCGTAAACGCGTGACAAACTCGAACGCAGGAGGGTGACTGACGTAGACCAATTGCTACCCTGGAGAGTGCGGCTGCCACCATCTTGGCCGTCCCCAGACGAGCGGGAACACCACTACCGTGTGCACATCCTCCACAACGTTTCGTTGCAGACGCGGCATGTGCGATCTTTCAAGCCCAACACGCACGTGGATCCAACACGAACGCCCTCGGAATCTGACCAGGTTTTCCCGCCCGTGACCTCGGGACAAATATCACCGGGGTCATCCCCTGTTTTCTTCTAATTCGTTTCGTTAATTTCTTCAGAACGAAACGCAGACTCTGTGGATAAATAACCGAATGTCACAAGGTATAGGAATGGAAGTTAATTTCCAGGGAAAGAAAATTTTCGGGCGAATTTCTCCGCAGTTAAGCGCACGAGAGAGTCTCGTGAAAAAATGATGTGAGGAAAAATTCGCGGGCCGATCGTTTTGGGACACCCTCTAGTAAGCGTGATGGGAAATCTGTAAGCGAGGCCGCAGGGCGGAGAGGAAGGCTGGGACTCCGATGGAAAAAGTGGGGTCTCAGGGCGACGGGCGTCATTAATAAAAGTGTCAATGGTGTCAGTGGACTAATGTCGGTAGTCAGTCGCGCTCTCGAGACTGCGTGTATGCCTGCCGAAGCGTCTCCTCGTCCCTCTATCCTATCAGAGAATTCCACCCTCTCGGGGCAAGTTATCTTCCAGCAGGCGCAGCTCTCTCTCTCTCCTCCACCGGCGAGAGAAGAAAGGAAAAAAGGGAACGAGAGAAAATGATAGAAAAACGAGGACTGTATCCCAGGACCGAAGTATCTCTTTTCTTCACTCGCGCCTTTCTTTCTCATCTCTCCAGGTTCTTTGTAACGTGTCCCGCGAACCTGTATACTCGATTCTCCGTTCCTTATTTTTTTTCTCCTACCTCACTTTTCTCAATTCTCTCTTTTTTTTCCTTCGTTCTCTAAACTATTTCTCGCTACAGTTCTTTTGTTCCTTCTTCGTGAACAGGACTATGCTCTTTTCCAGCTATGAGACTCTTCGGAGATATCTTCATCAAGGAACGAAGCGAGAAAGACGGATTTCAAAAGCTCTTGACGCCGATAATATCGTGGCTGACAGCTCCTCTCTCTTTATCTCTCTCTCTCTCTTTCCCTCGGAATCGAGAGAGAAATGTGCGTTCGCGAGCTCACACTCGCGTCTTACCAACACCGAGATAACGAATGATTGAATATTTGAGGAAATGAGAAGTGGAAAGTACTTAAGGGAGATGCTAAGTAATTCCTTTAATGATGGCGAGATGATGGGACCGCGTGCGCCCTTGAGTGAAACCAGCAACCTCGTCGACAGCTGCAAATGTTTTGCCGCTAGATCGTTTGATCTTCGTACGCTGACTTCCTCTCGGTGTCTCCCTCCTTTTTTCACACATCTAGGAAATATTTTCATTTCCCAAATTTCAGAACGTGAACTAATGAGAATTCAAAATACGAGATTTTTTCCAGAGATACGAAAAAAAAAAATTCAATGTTCGAACGTAGACTCGATTTAACAAATTAGCCGGAGACTCGGCTCACTTCCGGTTTGACTAAAAATTAACATCGGGGCGATCTAATTTCTTCATTTCGCTTTTAATCCTTCTTGTTGCATACGTCTTGAGAAACGAATGAAAATAGCTGATAGGTGTGCGCGAGCGAGAATATAATCCCGGAGGGCTTTTTCTCGTAGAAACGCTCGGAACACGCGTGAAAGATCGATATTGCACTCCGAGCGGAAAATAATACGAGAGGAAAAGAGACGAGACGTTCTCTTGTGTACAGGCTCGTATACTCTGAGCGTATACCGAGCGAACGCTTGGAAATTTGTCAAAGCTGAAGACCTTCTTTGTCATCGTCTCGGCCAACACTCCTCGTCGACAGGTAACGAGAAAGAGAAAGAGAGAGAGAATAAAAAAAGGCTAAAACTTACACTGAAGGAATTTGAGTGAGTCTAAAAAAGGTTCCGACTAGAAAAATCTTGCCCGCGACTGGAATGTAGCGTCACGAGTGAGTTAAAAACTTTCCTACGCCGATGAGATACATTTTGTGAAGAAAAAAAAAAGGTTGATAAAAAAATGAAGTACAAACGCGAAAAGGCGCCTTCGAGTACTTTCGAGTACTGATATGGTTTATATTGTGGCAAGAGAATTTATTGGACGCTGCAACACGCCTTCTCTGTCATCATCATCCACAACCCTATCGCGGGACATCGAGCCAACAGTGCGGAACGCGTTCTCTTTCTCCCTCTTCGTTTAGCAAGTGCACGAGCAATGATCGAAGGGAATTTCAGAGATCGTCTTTCTCTTTTCATTTTCACCATTCACCAGGAGCTCTGGGCAGCAAAAAAATTGTAAAAAAATCAAGAAGCGAGAAGAGAGTGGATGCAATTCCATGTTCAATTACACATCGCGCCCGCGGTGAAAAGTACAGGAGTTAAACGATACAGAACAGCGAGGAGCGAGAGAGTGAAAATGAGAATAAAATAAAAAAACAACCCGAGAGCGATCGCTTTGAATGAAAAATAAACTAAAACGAGGATTCTAACTAATGTTTTGAAAAACATTTTTTAAACCCTCCCATACGCAACTCTGAAGCAATTTTATCGATAAGGCTGCAGCATTGACGCAAGACCGCAAAAACGTGCTCGAAAGAGGGAAAGAAGAGACGCGGGAGAGGTCGTGCGAGAGGGGAATTGATACGCTCGATGCTTGCCGTCGTTGTGGAAGCTTCGAAAGATAGAAGGATGGTCTGAGGAATATCTAATAAGAGCCAGGGTGCTCATCCATCGTGGACGAGAGAGGGCACCCGGGTGCTGTCACCGTGAGCGTCAGCGAGACGAAAGGGGATGGAGGGACACCGCGGGATGATTTACATAGTAATAATATCGGGTCACCGCGTCGAGAACTTGAACGCTTCGAGGACGAGCACCTTCGAGACTTGGAATATTTTTCCCGTCTCTCGCATTTTTGCCTAAAAAATGGTAAGAAAAATTAGGCAAACCTAAATTAAAGTACCAAAAGAAAGATGAAATAAATGTTGGTATTTTGCCGTAAAATTTTTATTTAAATAACCGAAAGTGTAATGATATTACAGCTACTATATCTATACGGTATCGCACAAAACTTTCGAATATTTTCCTTGCCCTTCGTGTTTTTGCCTGAAAAATAGTGAGAAAAAAAACGTGGTAAAAGCAATTAATTAAATCTAAACGATAAAAATCATTAAAACGTCATTTTATTAATTTTACAAAAATTGTTATAAATATTCTCATTTCACGTATAAAACATCGAATAAAATAAATGTCAATACAATTTAAAAGGATACGGGTGTGATTAAATTTTATTGAAGCTTCATAACCACTATAAGAATTTGTTCCTTTGACTTTTGTCCTTTCATGTGTATTAAAATGTATTACGAAAAATAAATGAAATCTAAATTACAAAAACACGTTTTTCCTTAAATTGTACAAAAATAAAAACAATAATGTATAACCAATAACCCTCTGGAGTATCAAATTAAATAAATGAAAGAATAATTTAGAGGTTACAGGCGATACAATCTTTTTACAGGATCGTAGAGCCGACTGATTGTCTTCATTTTTTCGGAACTGACGTGCCAGGGGGATGAGCGGTGAAAAAAGAAAAGGGTACACGATGAGCGATGAGAAACAAGAAATGCTCGAGCCTCGATTAGAATGTCAAAGCTTGGAAACAACAGTGAGCGGAATAAGAAGGAAGAGAATGATAAAACGGCAAGGGTTGTGTGCAAGTGTGTACGAAGCGAGAGAGAGAAATAATGAAGAGAAGAAGAAAATGAGCAAGAGAGAAGAATTATAAAACGATGAATATAATGAGGTGAAGGACGGGTGGAAGGCGCGCATCTCGCATAATGATGGCGAGACTAAACAAGAAAAGGGTTGTGTCGAAGTTTGTGAGTCGATAGCCGAGGACAAAAGGGGGTCAAGAGTGAATCGCGATTAAGAAGAGGGAATGCTCGAGGTGGGAGCGAGAGATCCCTTTCTCGGTACCCGTGATGAGTTCCGCGCTTGGGGAACGTCATCACGGAGCCGGTGCTTTTTGACGTCTCACTCGGCCGAGCGCGGCGATGTTAATTAACGAGAGATTCTCTCTACGTCGTCGGCATTCGTTAGTCGAGCATTCTTTCCTCTGCATAACTGTACGTCGTAGGTGTACGCTTCAACAAAAAATATAAATGAAATGAACGGGCCTCTTATTTGCTCGAAAATGCGTAGATGTGCGAGAACAGAGATGAGAGGACGTAGCGTATCTCTGGATTAAAGTAAAATGGAGAAGCGTGTAAGACCGATAAATTTTACGTATGTATTCGCCCACGTAAATAGAGAGAGGGCGAGAGAGAGAGAGACGGAGAGATAGAGAGATGATAGGAATGGAAGATGTAAAGGTCGAAGAACAGTAAGACTCGCGGCTAAGAAAGAGAGAAAAATAAGTACACGGAGCTCAATCAACGAAGGCATTCATGTAACCGAGTTCTTTCTTCTTTCTGTTTCCCCGCGAGTTTTACAAAGACCCAGCCGCTTTTGCTGAACATTCAAGAAGGTTTCGAAACTCCGCGGATTTTGCTCCTCGTTCTACTTTTTCTTCATCGGCTGGCACCTCCTTCTCTCCTCTCGGTTTTTCGGTTAATCCTCCATCTTGAATTTTCTCCCGGAATCCTTAACAGACTTCCATCATCGTTCCTTATGTCTTTCCGTGTTTTTTCTCCTCCTCTCTCTTCTCCCTGATTTCCCTCTCGCGTAACATCCCTCGCTCCGGAAACCCGCACCCCACGTATTCCAATTTTTTTTCGCCCGCGTCTCTCCGCTCGATCTCAGGAAACTCGAGCAAAACCTCGATCGATCTTTGTCCCTTCGCGGGCTTCTTTCGATCGGCCTTCTCTCGGGCTGGTAGTCTCGCGCGTATACACGCTCTCGTTGCTAAAAACGCGAAGAGGTGAAACGCCGCTTCGTGGTTTTACGAAGCTTTGAGAGCGAGAATGTAAGCTTGTACGCGCTCGAGAGCGGCGAGGAGAAACCGAATAGAGAAGACGAGGGAGAGGGAGCGAGAGAGGGAGATAAAATGCGAGAGGATCTCGACGTCGCCTGACGCGCATCACTGACGCCGTACGGAGCTGAGATTAATGGCTTCGGACTCTGAAATCCTGGAAAATAAATAGCGAGGGAGCTGGTCGAAGGCAGAAAGGAGAGCTCCGGAGAAAGGGAGAAAGAAATAACAGAAGGAAGAAGAAAAAAGCGGGGTTCGAAGGGGGTGGCAAAGCGGGGCGGTCGTGGTATAGAAATAGACCCGGGTGTGGAAGGATCAGTGAGAAAAAGTGCGACGGGAAGAGGAAGTTTGCCCTACCAACGAAAGCAAAAGTCCCAAGGACTTCTGCCACCATTTTCCCTGAGGTGAAACATCATGATTATGCCACCATCGCTTACCCCATTTCCTCGCACTTTCAACCTGGCCAATATCCTTCCAATATATTTTTCCTGAACAAACTTTAGCAAAAAAGATTCTAAACGGCTGTATCTGATTTCTTGTACAAAACAAATATATCAAATGGACTCCAGCTAATTTGACACTTCTAATACCGAAGTAACAAGTCGTTTTATAAAATGGCGTGAACCAACCGTAATAAAATACACAGTACTTATACTCGTTACAAAAATATAATAACGTGTTGATGGAACGATTATTCGCGCACAGAAGCAATAAGTTAAACCTGAATACGATTAAATGCCAAATGACCAGACGTGTGGAAGTGAGAAAGAGAGAGAGAGACCACGGTCTAATTGTTGAGTCGTTTGCATAATGCTCACTCTGTACAACTGCTCTTCTCGCAGGCTTTACGCTTGCTCCGCCACGTCGCAGTTGGCTCTCGCTTGTATTAAATGTATGCCTGCATATATGTATATTTTCAACTGTTCCTCTCGTGCAACCGTGAATCTCGAACACGAGGTGCGAATCTTGCTGAAGATTAATTGCTAATTATTATGTTGCAGGAAGAACCGATCGCCTTTGAATTTACATCGATGATCCTGGTCAGCCTAAAAAGTTCTAAACTAAACCAAAAGTATTCGAAGAATTATTATTTTTTGAAGATCATTGAGATGCTAAAGTCATTTGAATCCAATTCAAGTGATTTGGTACATTCGTATTACGTATACGAATATTTTTAGCTGTTGCTAACCGAAAATCTCATCCGCAACAGAGAACTACTTGAAGATTGATCAGTGTTCATTGTCACGGCAATAATAACCAGTTGTATTGAATCAACATCAACGTTCCTGACCAGTTTGAAAAAGAAAACTGTAAAATGGAGCCAAAAGTATAACAAAGATGAGGTTCACGGAGACAAACAAATATGTAATCGGATTACAGTGGAATTCTAGTGACAAGTTGACGGATTCGCATCAAAAGACTTCTGAGGGAAGAAGAGGTATCATTGATTCGACGAAACGTTCATCTCTCCGCGTGTATATGGAAATCGTTGACGTTACACTGAATTAGACCGCGCGGAAAGATAAATTCGTTGACGGGACGGGAAGTGTGAGATATGGCAGAGAAAAAGAGCTCGGGAGCCTATGTATACGAACAAATATAAAAATAATAATAAAAAAACTAATATGAGGAGAAAGAAAGAACGTTGGCAGGGGACGAATATTAATAACGTGGAAAAGTAAAAAATGTTTACCGTGCGTTTGATATGAGAAAATGGAGGGGAAAAAATGAGAGGGAGAGAGAGAAAAGGGGAGAAGGGGTGTGTACAGAAACGGTTGACGAGGGGATCGGAGGAACGTCGTGATTGATCGGTCCCGTCTCAACTGTAGTTCCTATCCCTTCGTTCTTCAGGGTGCGTCTCTCCCGGCGTATATGTATACACATGCACACGCGGGAAGGCCTGCAGCTATATTGCCTCGGCGCAGCATCCAGCCCACGTACGCGAGGTTCTTCGGGGTCGGACATCGAGACGAGAACACACCCTCCTCGACAACAACCCTTGTGCGCGCCCCGACGTCTCTCCTCTATAGCAAACAGACAACAATCTCAATCTCTCTTTTTCTCTCTCCTCGGCACGCTACATCGACTCGAGAGCGCACCGAATCGAATTATCGTAGACGCTCGATCAACGACGTTCCCTCCTACCTCTTCCCAGCGATTTATCCAATTTTTCTCTGCTCTAAAATTCCAATGACTTGAAAAAAACGCAATTCAAATTTCAACGAGATTAATTGAATTCACCTGAATAATCGTAATTTACTTTTTTTTTTTAGGTGGCTGGAAATTAAATTAATGAGACGAGAACGCAATTCGGGGAAGTGAAGAGAAGAAATTCAACGACAAAAAAGGGGCTCGAGAATTTTTATTCGGAAATATCGAGATGAAACAAGGGGGGTTTTACCTCGGAGGATATGATTCTCCAAGGAATCCCGTGAGAAGAAGTTTTCCCTCTTTCTCTCCGGTCGTGCGTCATCTTCAAGAAGACAGCGCAGACCGAGCCCGCAGTCTTGTAAGCCGTCAACCGAAGTTTACCCATGCTCGACGTGAGTTTACGAAGCGGCCACGGTGCTCGTTTCTCCAGAAACTGTGGAAAAGTATGTGTCAGTAAATATGAAGAGAAGTTGGCGGAAATTCGGTGTGACGTGGGAAATTTCGGTTTCGCGTGGTCTTCGATCTTTTTTGTTTTTCTTGCACGCAAAAACGTCACGTCGCGTCACGCGTACGGAAGTGACGAGGCGTTCTCGCTTCGAATAAGATTCGGAGAGTCAGAAAACTCGCGCGTCCTCAGCATGATAATACGGATAATATGTAAGGACCCCGGTGGAGCAATAAACGAACGCGCCTGAACCCCGTTTCGCCGTACGAAACGCGCGTGGGAGGCCAAATATCGCCGAGAAGAAAAATATGCCGGTCTCGAACGTACCGCGGGGGTTACATGACAACTGAGGAGACTTCACTCTGTGTATACATTTTTTCGTCGTCTCTCTTTTATATTTTTTTTCTTTCGCTACACGCAGCTCTCTCGGTCCCGAGCCAAAGACTGATTAATGAAACAGGAGAATCTTCGACACTGCGAGATCCCGGAAAAACTTGTAAATATAATCTCCTCGTGTCAGTCGGATGTCTCGAAGAATAAGATTTATTACGAGGCAAACAAATTTTCGTACGGATGACGTACAATTTTTATTTTTTATACTTTTTCTCGTTCTGCTTTCGGAGATTTATTTCCTCGGGGGGTACGAAGAAAGAGGAACTTTAGAATGTGGGTGTGAAGCGGACGAATTTGATTTACGACCGATCAAATACGATTTTGGTCAATCTCAAAAATTTGATTTTTTTTATTATAAAAAAGCCTGCGCATTCTAGCGAGAAACAGTCGATTGAATTTTTCAATAATTTCTCCTCACGTCCCGATCTATGATCGCGAAAACGAGAGCGTAATTGTTTTATCAGGCTGAGAAATCTCTCGGCGAGCGATATCTGATGTAGCGTAATTCGACGAGGTGGATTTACGAGCTACTTGTCGAAGTATCATATTTCACGAGAGCGATGGAGATCCGCCGTTGATAATTTTTCGCGATCGTGATAAAGTTCGGCCCTGTGCGCTTTCCCTTCGAACGTCTGTATCTCTTTCGCTCCGCTCCGGAGCGTTCGGAGATTCGTGTTTCGTTAATATCGCAATTTTTATGAGCGCTCTCGCCTCTCGGATCGGAGCTAGCGCTCGCTCGGATACACGCCGGGTGTGTCACGGTTTGGGCAAGCGAATGCAGAGTATATTGTAGAAATCTTACGTGACCATGTCATTCTCCCCACGCAGCCGGGCGTATGCAGATTCGCTCAAAGCTGAACAAATAAAATTGTTGTTCCTTTCTTCCTCCTCTCTCTCCGCTCTCTTTTCATTCCTTTTTTTCCTTTTTCGAGAAGGCATCGTATGAATGATTCTTACACCTATCCGCTCTCGTGCCACGGAGTGAGTCGTGTTCTTATAAATGAGCTTCGATAAATCTGACGTCACGTTAGTTTTACAAGAAAATATTGTATGTTGTATGATCTCGACGTTTCGTGTCTCACACGCTCTATCTTTTAACCTAAATTTCTGGCTCTCGGCCAAAATATTTGATATTGTCGTTACGAATAATAAGTTTCAGCTTCTCAGTCGTGAGTTCCTCGAAAATATGTTTATCCGGGGTTCTCTGATTCCGAGGCTTCTTGATCGAAGCCTTTGGCAAGATAGAAAAGGCATCAGTCATTACAAAATGGAAGTTTCAGTAGTCTTTATTTATACTCATATTTTTGAAAAATTTTATTCTAGACATTGGATCTTTAATCAAACTCTCGAATTATAAGCAAATAACGAAATACATAAAAATCAAAATTTTTGAACCACGATCTATACGAATATCTAATTTTGTTTTCGTTTCTGTAACCGAAAAATCTGGTGAAGTCTTTACTATTCAGAAGATATTAAGAATATAAGATTATTGGACTTTAAATAATATAGAAAAATGAAAGATTTGTAGGAAATATATTTAAATTGTCAAAAATAGAGATTTAGAAAATTTTAAATTCATAAGGGGTAAGAAATAATCAAGTGTTTTTTTGACATATTGATGTTCATATTTGAGCGAACAAAATTGCAGAAATTGATGGAATTTTCTTATGCAGTGCATATAATAGTTTTCCCTATGACCAGCACCTCTCAGGAGGGAAGTTTAATAATCCAAATAAAATAAAACGAAACAAAACTCCGATAATATCGTTTAATATAGAAATTAAAATAATTTATGGTACAACTTATAACATTGTAAAACTATAAAAAGTATCCAGTGTTAGATATTTAATTAAAATTAGTATCGTAAGATAAACAGATTGAAAATTGTATAGTTAATTTTTTCGATCTCAACCTACGTATACAAATATTTTTTTGTCTATTTTAATTAAATTACTTTTAATCTTTCATCGAAGTCTCCGTTCAAACGCGAAAAGGTAAGAAAGATAAAATTAATTTTTTTCCAATCTCGTTCTCCGTATACAAATACAGATTTTAATCTTCGGAATAAAAATTCGAATAAAGAGTGCATGAGTGGAATAATGAGAGAAAGATTATAATTCATGCATGCCCACAAGTCATTTGCAGTACTTTTGCAAACTTGAGGACAAAATGAGAGAGAAAGAAAGAGAAGGAGATAAAGATATACGGGTGCTGGTAAGATTAAGTTGTTTTGGCCGTTAGCCGGCCACTAGAAACTGTCCAAGTAGTCATTAAAGTATCATTAATCTTGATCTCGATACGTTGCAACTGTGTTTTACTATTTACGAGCAAGAATCACTCGCGAGAAATCCATCAGTCACGAACAAGATTTCGATCGATTTATCAGAACGATAACGAGCTCGTATTATAATTTTTTTTCTCCCTCGATATTCTGAGGTCACGATTATGGCCGGTTTTTATTTTTTTCCACTGGCAAGAAAATTACCGTCACCAAATGTCCCAGCTGAGGAAAATTCCCCAGGAGCTTCCGGCCCTTTTAAAAATGTTCGATTGCGCTCTCGCACTCGTCAGCGTTTCGGTTTTCTCGGACCAATTTTTGACATTGTTTCGCTCCTATTGCGCCACGTGTCGCGGTATGGGGCCCATTAACTTTCCGAGACTCAGCCACAAAACTGGAGCAATTTATGACTCTCTCGGAGTAAAATGGTGCAATTCTCAAATCTCTGTCGAAGCTTTCCGACGGCACAACAATTTTCCCTGCAAGATTTTAACATCCGAGCCTCCAATTATTTCCACGTGTTCTTCATGTTTTATGACTTTGATTTTTATTGCGTCATTCGATTATTTCACGAGCGTGCAAATTGGGCAAAAATAAAAATGTTTTTTCGGGAGGCGTACCAAAGTTTTGTATATCGACATAAAAATGAAGTAAATTTATTGCACTGTAAAAATATTTTAGGCAATTTAAATTTATTATATTCGCAATGAGCTATAGTTTTGTACTTACATAATCGTGTTTTTCTTGATCTTTCCATCCTCAATCATTTTCTGGCAGATTTTTGGACTTACCTTTCAGATGAATTTGATGACTTGAAGATTCTGAACGCTGAAAAATGATGAGTTTCTCGAGAAGAAAATGATTGATGCAAAATTACTGATTCTTTTACGCAAAAAGTACAGGATCGCGATTTGGTTGAGCTCTAGGTAAGAAAATTTCGCGTGAGGCGTCTGGAGACCGGAGCACGGCAAAAAGCGTGTGTTCCCTTTGAAAAATCGATATGAAATGTTGACGTTTAGTTCGCGATTTTGCCAAGGGGGTGCAGCACCTCGCCATAAAATTTTCTGAAAAGGAGCATCGATGGCCGCATTTTTTGTTTCGTCACGTGAAGAAGAGGGGGGTGTTAGATTAGGCTAATGCGATGGTTCCCCGATGAGAAATTACCCGGCGAATGGGAGAGCCCGGTCGGCGTTACAGGGGCGTGCCGTACCCTGGTAACGGCGTGCCCGGGGCCACATTCACGACGTGGACTAAGTGCTGGGTGGAGCCCCGTCTAGGCACTACCTCTCTACTCGCGATGGAACCATCATCCTCCTGGCGTCCCGGTCCCGCAGCGAAAGTCCCCTCCGGCCTCGCAAAACCTAATGGCCGCCGTCTCCTCTTCTCCAAAACCCGCCAATTTCAAATTTTATTCTGACCTACCACAATACAAATTTTCGAAATGAATCGTGACAAAAAAAAGTTGAAAAATAATAAACATTCTTGAAAAAAAATTATCTGATAATAAAATTATTTTTTATTACTCATTTGTATGAAAAAATTGAATTTGCTATTTTGCAATTCAAATTCATTATTTAGAAAATATTGACAAAAGAAGAAAATCTGAGTTTTAATAATGTAGAAAAATTAAAAATCTGTATTAGGAAAAATATTTAAATTGTCATAAAAAATATAGATGTGGAAAATTTAAAATTTAAATAGAGATGAAATAATAATCGCTGAGATAGCTCCGAATGTCAATTTTACAATGTGACGGCACTGCAGGTTTTTCATTTGCATTTGAATCGTGGTCTGCAGGATGCTATACATGTTGACGTCATTTTTTTCGATTTTCCAAGCTGACCCCAGTCGCTCGGAGTGTAATCGTGAAAATTGGATCAGCAACTCTATTCGTCAGTGGGAGCTTCATTTTTTCCCTGTGCCAACGAGGGTGTCGGGCACTTTTTAATTTCAAGCTCGACATATATACATCGACCTCCGCTCGCCACTTTTTCACCAATCTAGCACGAGGCGACCCTCCGAGCGTGCCCGGACATCCAGAGGCATAAATCGAATAAGTTTTCATTATTTAAAATTTGCGCTTTTTTCTCGCCCCCCCTTTCCTTCGGAGCGACAGTTCCCGAGCGTGTCGCCGCTCGCGTGGGGACCGGAACAAAGCTTTCGGAGAAACACGAAAGTCTATACGCCCGCATACGTTCATGGATTTATGAAATGATACACGCTCGGAGGGTTCTGAGCAGGCGATCTGAATACCGCCCGAGATAGGAACTGTCTTCCCGAGGGAATAGCCGCCAAGTGTCATCGGGACATCCAGCTAATTGCGAGAGTGTTTTGTTATCTCCCTCTCGCTTTCTCTTTTTGCCCGTCTCTCTTTAGCTGAGCCAGCGAGTTACAGCCCTTACAAGCTTTTGCATTTAGCCTTTTGTCGGCCGTCTCCGTCTCGACGTCGACGCGTACTCTCGGGATCACCGGAACCTTCCGGCAAACACGCTCTCGTCCTCCGCAGGTATACATACGATCCGTTGAAACTCAACTTTGCTTTTCCGCGTTGAAACGGACCTTGTAACCCCAATCCCCATGAAACCGGATTATAAATTCTCTGCGAAAGTTACGTTCCCAAATTTTTCACAATAATAAATCGAATGTCGCTCTTTTTTCCTGCACGAAATTATTTTTTATGGAAGACTGAAAATATTTTATGAATATTTTTTTAATATCGAAATGAAAGATTCGTGATTTAAAAAAATTCTTTTAATGTATGTAGGAGAGAGAAGTTCGGAAGGTTCGCGAGAAAATGCAGGAACATTGATTGGAATAGAAACTTTGGCTTCGCATAGCGGTTTCGAGTACAATGCTGCGAGAGAGAGAAAGAGAGAGGGAGAAAGAGGGTGGCGGGAGCAACGTCACGACGGAGGGTTGTGCGCCGTGCAGCAACAGCCGGGGGTGGGATCGTCAGAGGAGAGTATACAGCGGTGAGAACAGGGGGCTGCTATATTATTGATTTATATCCCTCTCCGCGTCACCATATACGAGCTTGCACACACAACTCCCGAACGCACGAGTATACGCGAATTAAAGCAGGTGAGACAAAACACATTTTCATCATTTAGTTTTTCACATTTTTAAAATTACATTTTTTAATTTATGTAATAGGATAGAGGGAGGCAAAATGGAGTACCCCAAAAATTTGGTGAAAATTTTTAATATTTAAAAATTTGATAAAATTAATAAATATAAGAACATAATATAATATAAGAACATTATATTCGGTGATTTCAAAACACATTCAAACAAAAATAAAAATTACAAATCAAAAACGAACATAGCAGATAGAAAAAGATCATTTTCTTTGGGAATGAGACACATTCAAACGAAAATAAAAATAAATCATCATTAATTAAATATTTGAAACAAGACGTCAAAGCTAATGATAAATGAACAAATTATAAAAAAGAAAATTTTTTATTACTTTTTGGAGGGGTTTTTTGTTCGAGTTTTTTTTTAATTATGAAAATCAAGAAACTTTGAAAATTATTGTTTCTATGCAAAGCTCACAGGATTCTTTGTCGTGAAGTGAGAAGCGCGCGATGAAACGAGAGGAAGACCGAACGAGGGAAGGGAAGATGCCAGGAACGTTTGGTTCGCCGTACACAGCTACGACTTTAGCCGGTATTTATAGGGAGCGGACATGAAATATTGCTGCTTATAGTCTCGCAAGTAGCACAAGTAGGTATTTGCACTCTTTAGAGATTCGTCTCTGGAGTAGGATCACCGTGGGTACTTAAAGTTGAACAACTCTCCTGTTCGCGCTTTCATAAAGATTCATATCTTCGCTCGGTGAAAAAAAAAATGAGCAATCTTCCACTATCATCAACTCCACAAGATTTTGACAATATTTTTTTATTTTTTCAAATCAACACAAATTTAATTTAACCAATATCATTTTCTAAAAACATTTCTGAATCAACTTTATTTTTTAAAAACTGGACATGGAAAACTTAAAAAGGAAGAAAACAATTTTCAGGATTGAGATATCACCGAAAGGATTGCCAGCGCGTCCCCCTGTGCAATACGTTTATTTAATTATACTATCATCGCGATAGGTTCGCATTATAGCATACACGGTCAGGCAAATTTCCATACGAAGGAACACGGAGAGTGCAAAATTGTTACGTCGTCGTAGTGGGATCGCGAAAAGGACGGAGAACCCGGGATTCGGTCACAAGCGAGGGAGAGAGGGTGCGATCCGGAGAATGCGAAGGGTCGGTAACGGCAAGTGCCGAAAATTGATGCATTCTCTATGCAAAATAGCGAGACGACGTTGTCCGACGTTCGCGTATGTGTATACGAGAGTGCAACTCGAGCAAGAGCAACACGAGACCAATCTCGATTCCGAAACCCCTCGCCGTATCTAACTGTATTCGTGATTCCTACGATCCGTTTCCATTCTTCGTGTACACACGATCGTACATCCCCCGAATATACCCAGATACCGTTGTATCGTATTCTCGAATAAATTTACATGCATGACACCTTTCGATTAAGCTGGAACTTACGAATATCTTATTTTTCGTCGATATTTGCAACTTCTCTCAATTAAATTGTTAATGAAAATACGAATTTTGCTTTCCAAATTAAATTATTTATCTTTTCTATCAGCAATTATGTTAAAATTTTTTATGGTATAATGTGACCTAAAATGTAAGCAATTTCACCTACTGAGAAAACATTTTTGTGATTAACTTCTTAGTCGTTAATGAAAACTTATCATAAACAATATTTACATTGTTGACACTAATTACACATATTGACACTATTTGATTGAACTAAAATTTGAACATCTACATTCGTCTTAATATTTTTTGATAAACGTTACTTTCTTTTTTTGATGTTTTGATTAAAATATTAATAGTAATTCAAACATCAAATGCTTACTATTATGCATACCACTTTTATGAAAAATAATGATTCATGTAAGAAATGAACCATACCGAAATCAAGGATATACAAAAAAGTAGTATTAAAAAATAATATTTTAAAAGGCCACACTAAAAGTGGAGGCTTCTGCAGAGATCGATCGAGCGTGAAAGAGCCTCTATGAAATATATGTGTACGGAGTGTCAGTTTAATACGTGTTCTATGCAATTCTATACGCTTCCGTGGATCGTACTCGACGGTATATCTTCCCGCTGGTATACATATATCTCGGACGAGAGGTGTATTGTGCAGTGCTATTCCAGCGGGCTCGTTTATGCGAGAGACAGAGGCGGATCAACGCGGTAGCATGCAGAAAGCGGCGTGAAGAGAATGATAACTGTATATACGAATAGGAGGATATACACGAGAGAGGGAAGGAAGAGAGAAACACACCTACTCGAGTCGGAATCGAGCGGTATAGAAGCGGTTAACACTCTATTAACACTAACGATGCTCATACATAACCTCAGCGAGTGAGCGAGCGAGCGAGCGAGCGGTTTCGCTCACTTCGCGACTCCGGTAAGGACCTCAGGGTGAGAGTGTCGCGGTGGAGGGGCTGAGGAGAGAGCGAGACAGCCAGGGATGGCGGTTGGCGAAGAGGTGACGGAGGGACGAAGGTGCACAAACCAAGTGTTGGGCCGCGATGAAAAGCAGACTGTGGAGAGTGAAAGAGAAAGAGAGAGAGAGAGAGAGAGCGAGCTCGTTTGGAATTTATGGTCCGTTAATGGGGGTTACTTTATGCGTTCCGGCGCGTGCAAGCAGTCTCCACCATTCACGGATGCGATACAAACGCAGGTGGACGTTCCTCTCCTCTCCTGACATCAGCCACAGTGACGTTAATTTTACGAGAAAATCGCACGATCTTTATAATTCTCTCGGAGCTTATCTGTTTCTCTCTCTCTTCTGCTCCTTGATTTCGGACAAAATGTCCCTGTAATGGACATATTTTTGGCGCGTCTTTTGTAACCAAGGTATGTCAACGAATCGGATAGAGGGAAGAGATATAAATCTTTCAGACCTGAAAAAAACAGCCGAATCCCTATAATCATGTCATCCAAAAAACGACCGATTTGCATTTTTTTCAGATTTTTTTTCTCGTTTTTTTTTTTTGATGATTAAACTGACCGAGTTTAAGCACTACGTGATCTCCTTGCCGTACTTCACGTATGTAATTGCTCTTAACACGTTGCGAGGTTCGGAAAGAG
The DNA here is from genome assembly GCA_030522605.1 of Cremastinae sp. B BG-2022a. Classification (NCBI taxonomy): domain Eukaryota; kingdom Metazoa; phylum Arthropoda; class Insecta; order Hymenoptera; family Ichneumonidae; species Cremastinae sp. B BG-2022a. The sequence continues at coordinate 96,904 of JAPYYX010000074.1, forward strand.
AGAAAACGAGTAGCCGTGTCTCCCTTACGCCGCCCGATGTCCGGTGAATCCGGTAAATTATTTCAACCGGTCCGTGCATGAGGATGCGCGCACTTTCCTATGGGAATTTTTTTTTTCTCGTCTTTACACGCGTACATCGTATCAATGTATAAGCTGACGGCGGCCAATTCTCATATAATAATACAGCAATTTATGAGAGAACGATGCCGGTATAATGATGATAATATAGACATCGAAGTAAAAGTGGACGCGAGTAGCCTCGCTTCTCTTTATAATATTTTTCATCATCTTCAAAGTAATGGTGCAATACAAAAAATAACGTAAAAAAATGTTAAAAGAATATGTGCACAGAAATACGAGAGGTCATCGGAGAGTTAAAATTCTTGAACCACACGCGGTAAGTTGATTTACGTGCAATATAGTACGGAAAATTGAAAGTAACTCCGATCAAATAGCGTTCTTTTTTTAGAAATTTTCAGTAAATCTTGAAAAAATAAAGTCTTATTTTACAACTTTCATTTCACTTCTATATGCATAGATTAACTTAAATTCTCTAAAATTTAAAAATGACACGGGTGTAAGAATTTTATAAATTTGTTGTAGAGACGAAAATTAGACAAATCTTGATTACATAAGTATATTTGGAAATTTTTGATTCGCGATCAAATGTTGATATTTCAGTTTTCCGTAATTAACGCGGTGGAACGTGATAATCTGATAAAGCAACATTATTTCCGATACAAAAAAATGTTTTTAAATTAAAAAAAAAATGTATGGAATTATTAAAAAATGCAAGAAAGTTGAATTTATCATTTTTAACTGATACTAAAAATTTTCAAAAGTTGAAGATTGAGCACAAAAGATTGTTATTTTCGTATGGAAAAAAATACTATTAGAGAAAAATTATGCGCACACACATTGAAAGTTTAAATTCATGCTCGACGGTGGAAGTTTCAAAGGAGTTTCTCACCTCGTTCTTCCAGGACGTATTCTGCAGGATTCGTCTCGTTGCCTTTCAAGAGTTTCCGAGCCCCGATGTGCAGGGAAAGCTTGCGGCTGATGTTCCCAACATCTTTCGAGAGCCAAAAGGGATGACGCGGCCGCGAAAGACTCGAGTGCCAAAGTTCATAGCTAGCGATCCCCTCATTCACCATCCTCTCCTTCCCTTCTCTCTCTCGACCGGTAAAGTGATAAAGCGCCCATAAATTTTGACCGTGCATTTCTCGCCGGAAAGTACGGGAGACCTGCAACACACACAAGTCCATTCATATCCGAGGCAGCCTGAATTTACGACAAAATTTTCAGAATCGTGAATGTGACCATGATTTTATGCCCATCATATCTTCTTTTTTTTCCTCTTTATTATTCAACACCTCTTTATCGTTTTCGACAATTCCAGTGAATAGTTTTTTTAACGGATGAAAGATTGCTCAGGAGACAATTATCTGAATGACTCACCTGTTCTTGTTTCTTCGAATCACCTGCCAGGAACGTGGGGATAATTCATCCTCGTTGAAGGTTTTTTGATCATCGCTTTGCTAAATTTTTAGAAACATTTGACCTTGAAATGATGAATTTGTAAAATTATCGTAGCATCTGTAAGATTTGAAAAATTGACATTCTCCTAATATAATCACACGATTTTCTAAAGAAGTTCAAAAAAAATTTTTGTTCAGATTATGAGTCGATTCGAATCTTTCACTGAACAAGAGAGCTCCCGGGACAACATTTTTCCGTTCTCGTTCCAGCATAGGCGTAGGCTCAACGTTGATGCAGTCCGAGGCTTCTCACTTGGCAGAAACGGCGCGAAGAGCCTCGTAGGATAAAAGGAAAGCGGCACAGCTGTTCGCTTCGGTCAGAATTTTGTGAAGCGAGTCGCGAGTGTTCTTGCGAGGAAAACGAAACGAGAGATGTGAAAACGTTGGATCTAACCTAGAAAGCGAGAAGGAGAAGAGAAAAGATTGAAAGGATGAAAGTGAGTGAGTGAGAGAGAGAGAGAGAAAAGAGAAAGAGAGAGACAGAGAGAGAGAGAGATGGAACATAGTTGTAGTAGGCACGGTATATTCGGTGTGCTGCAGGGGCGAACAGACAGAAAATCCAATAAATCATCCCGTCACGAGCCATGAGCCAAGGCGGAGCCTCTCTCCTCGTATTAGCCAATAATAATCCTCTCTGAGTTGGTGGCCATCTTGGATTATACAATGGTTCCTTCCGCAGCGATACGTATATAAATGTGCACGTCTCCTAGACGGTGAGCTAGTGTAGCACCCTTTGCTCTGGACCCCCTGCGACGTTGTCTCTTTTCAATGAATGGAAATGAAAATGATCCCCTTTCGCTCAAACATTCGCACCTTGCCACATTATTACTTAAATTTAAAAAACAAAAAAATAAATTTCGTTGGCATTTAATAATATTGCATAATGATGCCTATGAGATGAAGAAAACGAGAACACTCATTTGGACATTTGCACCTTGCGTCAGATAGTTCCCTGTAATTAAAAAATCAAACCCAAATAATATTTCGATGAAAATAAAATTAACTCAAATTTAATTTCTCAAATTCTCAAACTAAAATTTAAAAAAAACTTTAACTAAAAAAAATTATACATTTATAATGGATTTAAAAAATAAATAATTTTTTAATTTTCTTTCCGAATGTATTCACATCTATTCATGAATGTTTTGATTTCAAACAATTGTAAAAGAAATTAATCCAGAATTGATAAAACATCCCAATAAATAATTGTAAATGAAATATGTAAAAATGGAAACGAATTCGTCAAACTGTGTCAATGAGTCTCGAAGGAATATTCATATTCAACCACAATTTATTTCTCGTTTCCAAACACAGTTATTATAATTAATGTCGTTATTATTAATATGGACAGACTCTTAAATATAATACAATACGGTTTTGTTGTTGTTGTTGTTGTTTTAGACTCGTCGACATAGTAGCCATTAATACTATTATCGTTAATTCATCATCGTCATTGTTTTTTCTCAATCTCGCTCTCACTCGCTCGTTCTCTATCTCTCTCTTCTCTCTCACTCATTCACGTCTTGATGCCTTGACACGTATTAAATAACTATAATAATACTCGCACACACAGAGGAGAGGGGTTGGGGCGAGTCATCCACTCGAAATCAAGAAATCCTGGCTTGCTTTCTGAATTTTTTCTTTTCCTTTTGTCACCATATTCGCTGTATCAGCATCGCAAAACATTACGTATAGGTACAGTCACTGTCACACTTGCATACTTCTCTCTCTCTCCTTGTTCTCTTCCATGTGTGTACATTTAGTTTACATACTGCAAGGGTCACTACAAAATAATTATATATGTTTATCCGTACTCGTAATCATATCATATACATCATATATATATTTTATATTCATATATGTATGTATTTATATATTTATTTATTTATATATTTTCATTTATTTATATCTTCTTTTTTTACCACCCTTCCACCTCCTCTACTCTTCCTCATCTTCTTGCTCATCGTCAATTAGTCATTCGGTAAGTATAGCGAGTGCTTGTGTGCAGCGTCCTGGTATATCACCGAGAATTTGTTTCCTCTCTTTCCCTTTCTCCGGTTATTTCCTCTGCGCTTCATGAATGGGAGCCATTTATTACGGACAAGAGCGTATTCTCGATGTACTCGTGAACCTCAGATGCGTGCGAGACCACTTACGAACGAGTATTTATTCGATCGCCAGCGAATACGAATTCGTCACGAAATTCATCACGATCGAACGAGATGACGAGAACTATGTTTCTTTTTTTTTGTTCATTCACATCCCTCGGTCACGACCATGCATCTCAATTGATAATCACGACATTTTCACGACGATTGAGATCCATCGGTTCGATTACTTTATATTTTCGTTATTTCGACTCCATGCCCCTCAGAATGCCCCTTCTTTTTTATTTTCTCTTTCCCTCTCGCTCTCTCACTCTCTCTCTCTCTTTTCGTTTGTTTTGGAAAAATAAATCGTTCGTTTCAAGCGAGAACTTTTTTCAATCATTTTTTACTGATCGAATGCAAATTCAACTAGTCTTCGAGAAAATACGAAAAAAACAAGCTGTAAATATATTGTCATCTCTTTTCTTTTCATTATTTTTACGCGGCATTCTTTTTAATCGATAAAAAATAGCGTCACGATCGTTACACGCAGAAGTATTGTTAACTCTTCATCCTTTTTCTTCGGATACTTCCCTTTTTTCGATTTTTTAAATTTACTTTCTCACACTTTCCAGTATTTTTAAATACGTTTAATTTATTTTTCATTTCAATTGTTAGATTAAATTACATTTAATAAATAGTGGCATAAACTTTACAACACACCCGTGCTATTATTTTTTTTCTCTTTTTTTTCGATTCCCAATTTCTTCGTTATTCTAGAAAAAACAGGTACCTACTTTACCTACGCGGTATCGTATACAGAGTTTCGCGACTCGCGAATTCAAGGTAGCAACGTCAGGCGTCGTGGCTGTCCAGAGATTATCCCCGTCGATTAGAAAATTTCTGTTTCATTCGTTCGCTGCTTTTATATTTTTATTCCGTAAAAAAAAATGTTTTTCGCCTCAAAAACGTATCCTATCGATTTTTTTCTTCTTGTTCATCGTCCCTCAACGATATCCCCGATTTGTTATATACTCAGTCTTTGTGTATTTTTGCTGTAAGAAACGTTCGATGTCGAATATCTCTTATTTTTTTTTCTTTTTTTTATACTTATGATCGATAAAGGAGGGTGTGGATTTTCTATTCTCGGTGGTTTAATGTTTTTTTTTACGTATATCGTTTTCTTTCGATCCTCGTGTCCGATAGCTGCACTCATTAGGAAAAAAAAAGAAATCAAGGAGCATTGAACGAAAAAAAATGAATATAAAAAATAACAACGCACACACCCTTCACCTTGAAGAGCGAGGGATCAGGAACTTTTCGGCCTTTCCGATAACGAGAGAGTATCCCATATTTACATACAAAAATAAAACAACAAAAAACTCGGAATATGGCTCCGAAAAAAAATAGTCAACGTTGCGTTGTAAAAAATATTTATTACACATGATAATTCGGTGAAAACAGAAGAAGAATAATGTAGGATGAGACAAAGGGGAGAGAAGAGATAAAAGTTCATTAAAAAATAATAATAACATTGATATAATGTATCAATAAATATTACGCAACTAAATAATAATATAATGAGTCCGACAGCTTGATTCGCAAGACGCATTATATTTCTCTTCATTAAAAATTTTTAATTTTTCGCATTATTATTATTATTATTGTTATTATTATTACCATTACTATCATTATTATTACCGTTAATATTCACTGTTAATATTACATTACTGTTAATACAGTAATCTGTTAATATTTCGTCGTGACGTACACGTATATTATGTCCCCGGTAATATATATTAAATTATGTACATTTTCTGCTAAAGCCCCGCGCGGTGATAACCTTTCTTCGATGCACGATTTTTTTCACTTTTTTCGTTCTTGCTGCTTTTTTTCTGCTCTATGCTCATCGCTCTTTCTCTCTCTTTCTCACGAGTCGCGTTTCAGCCCACCCTCATAAATTATCGAAAAAAAATAGAAGAGAAAAGAAAGCGTGGGTCTCGAAGGGTCGATCGAATTTTCTCTCGACCACCGCCCCCGCCCGCTGCAACTGACACACACAATTTCTCCTTCGCCTTTGTTTTTCCTTTTTTTTCCGAAAATTCTTGCCAGCTCTCACGCGAGAACCCGTGGAATATTTTTTATGAGAGAAGGTAATCTTTGCGTCGATATTCCCGATTTTCTATTTTTCTAATCGAAAAAATTAGCTTCGTACAAACCAAACTTTTGTCTCGACTTTCACATTTTCACGTCGAATAATAGGAGTACAGATAAAATATATAATTCCAATATTTAACGTTTTTTTTCATTGAATTAGGAATTCGAATAGCGTGTGAAAAGTTTCGATATTGAAGCTCACTCGAGAAAAAACAATATCGACTGAGATTCAAAAGAGAAGAAAGGCTTCGGATATTTAACAAATGTGCGAAGTTTCGCCCTCGGGTTGTTGACATTTTTGTTTCTCTTCTCCCTACCGCGAGCTGAGACAATCGAGAATTATCCGTGTCCGAGTCAGGTATAAAAAGTATGGCCGCACCCCTGCACTTCGATGCTGACATTAATCGACCCACATAGATTATATCAAAACGATCTTTTCACGATTGTCTAACGGTGGCTCGTTCAGCAGAATGGGCGCGTCGAGGGAACAGAGTTAAATTAAAAAAAGAACAATCGGCTTTGTGCGTAAAACGGTCCAGGAATTACGGAAAATAATAAATCAAAATCACTCAGTTGTCTAAAAAAAACAAGTTTATCACTGTTCTTTTTTCTCAAGATTATACATTTATTTGCATTTTTTGTTATTTCCTCATCCTTTTCTTTTTGAAATATCGAGGATTCGTAAAATATTCGCTTTCATGTTGTACAGCAAGGTGAGGAGGGGTTAAATGACTCGAATTGCACTGTGAATGCCACGCGAGTTGCAACGAGCGATGGCTACTGCGAATTTTTACGCTTTTTGCGTATTTTAACTTTTGGAATTTGTATATCGTCATAAAATTTCTTTGACGCTGACACAATAATTTTACATAAATAAATTTCTCGTTGAAGAAAGGCAGGTTGTGGCTCGAATATTTTCTTGTCGTTGTATCGAGCCACAGACCTCTTACGTATTTTCGGTTTATCTTTCAGTTCCATTTTTTTTTATTGCGTACAAACTCCCGGGATTTTTTTTTCATTCTATGGGACCTGCGAGATAGAAAAAAATTCGAAACAATCTACGAATTTTTTTTCCAGTTCGTAAAAGCCCGTTTCCATTTTTTTCGAGTATATCCGCTCTCTCACTATTTTTTGTTTGTTTTTCGTTTGTCTCTTTTATTTCTCATTAAATATATAATATCATCGCTTATTTATAATATATTTATATATATTTTTATTCATTTATTTATATATTTATAATATTTTTCGTTACCTTATATCGTTATCGTGCGTTATTTAATCATAATAATAACGATAATCATAATAATAAAAGAAACTAAGTGTAGAACTAATTTTACAACACAGCACAGAATTCGCCGCGGCGCGTCGTACTTTTTTTGTTTTTTATTCGTTAATTTACTTTAAGTTCTTTTCTTTTAAATACTTAATATGTATACTCATTTATTCGACACGATCGTGACCTGGAACCGCCTTTGTTCGCCCGCGTAGTTTCTTATTTTTATTGTACGAGGAAATAAAAAAAATGTTTACCCGGGCGACTGTTCGGGGTTTTCGGAAATCGACATTTGCACAATCGGTTGAACGCTTGACACTCTCTTCAGCCTCACTGATTTTTCAAATGCATCAAACTTTTTTTTCATTAATTTCTCAAAGACCCCTGGTAGAAAAGTGATCCTCGGGTTCGATTTTTCTCACGCAAGGAGATAATTTTATTATCTTTTTCTTCATCACCGGGGAGTGATTAATTTTTTTTTAAATCTCGAAAAATTATTCGCAGCATTCGAAAAAATAGCATTTGTCAATGTTCATAGCCTTTCCATTTGTTCTTTTTTTTTGAAAAAAAAAAAAAAATTTGAAGTACGGTAGAAAATTTTTTGAACCCGAAGATTATCGAGTAAGGGAGACGGAAAGTGCCAGGCGCTTCCGTAAATTTTTCTTATCGCTAAACTTATTACGTCACTGGTAACTTGGCCTCACGTCCGCGTAGCAGCACCTCAAATTTTCAATTTTATAAACGTTTCTGCTCGTCGTTTTGAGGTACATGCAACAGGTGGAATTTGTACAAAATAACGAAAAAAGAAGGAAAACAACGACAGTTGCTTGTGAATGTTTATCGCGATAAAAAATATTTTTACAATTTTCTTTTTTACTTTGTAATCGAGAATTATGACTTCCGATAGGTCAGAAATATGTAATTGAAGAGTGAACCCATAATTTCTACAGAACTGACCTTGTTTCTAGCTGTGAGGGCGAGTCGAGTCGACGTGTCGCAGCTCCATCCACGAAAAAAGGTCGTTTACACTTTTATCGATAAATTCCGTTCTTTTCCTTTTCTCTCTCGCATTTTAGATCCTTCTTTTTTCGTCACAAATTCACACTCCCACTGTCCATATAATTTTCATTTCGTTCACTTTTATGCCCGAAAGGAGACAAAAAACAATTTCGTGAGCTCATTTTTCGATTCACTTAAAAATACACGTGATAATCACCTTCGGTGACGTGCTAATTACATTATTTTTAATTCACGCACTTTTTTTCTTTTTTTCACTGGTTTCGCATTTTGGAGACGGATTTTTTATTTAAACTTTTTTTTCTGTTTAGCAAGAGACTTTCCTCCGGTTCACACGTCCTCGTCGTGGATTCTTCGCCGATCTAACGACGTTTACAAAAATTCCAGCGTGGTAATAAATTTTAGCAATCTCGTACAAATTTCTCACTGTAAAGCGTTAAATAAAAAATCAATATAAAATAATTCAATGAATGTTTTAGGAAAATTAAAGTTTCAAATTGATTCATCAACATAATAGATTCAGAAGTAATGGAAGGACGAAAAATCCCAACGAGGCTCTCACATAATCGTGTCGGAGCGAAAACACTCTACGTTGGCACGAATCGCGAATTATTTCGAAATCAAATCATCAATTTTACATTTAATCTCTTTATCTGTTTTTCGACGTTTTCGAGCCGCCGCGGTTTTTGTTATAGTGGATAATAGTCTACCTAAACGACTAAAGTATTACAAACGTTCAATCTACAATTCCCCATGAAAGGGCGGGTGTCGTGGGAAGGGCGGGGGAGGGGAAAAGTGGAAAGGGACTTGTTTACCTATCCATCATTTTTTATCTACACTAGCGACAAAATACGTCAATGTACGTAAATTTTCACGTACCGACGTGACAGAATAAATAATATAAAACTCATTTTTTTATAATTATGTGCATTTTTTTTTCATCATTCCTTCCGTTCTCTTGAAAACCTCGCTCGTTTCCATTTTCCATTTTTTCACACTTTCGCGCAGCTCGCTTTCACACTTCATTCGCGTCACGGTATTACGTACACAATGATAATAATAATAATAATAGTAATAATAATGTTCAATAATAATAATTCAATTTACTTCTAATATAGGCTTTAGTAAATTACATTCGATTAAATGTAATAGAGGTTAACGCGGTTCTGATTAGCATGGTGATTCAGTTTCGTTAAAAACCCATTCGCTCCCGTCGATTTCTTTCTCCCGTTTTTCTTTTTTTGCCTTTTTCAGTAATAGTAATAATAGTAGCGATAATCGTAATAATAATAATAATAATAAATCTTTCGATTATTTATCTTTTTTTTTAACTTTTTCGTTCCGTTTCCCTCGAACTGTTTCGTTAAATTTTCGCTTCGGTTTTTTTTTCTTTATATAAGAGCAATTGCGCATTCCCGTGAAAAAAAGAGTTCGATCGGACGACACGCGCGGATTTCTCACGCGCTACTTTCTTCGCGTCTCGAGAGAAAAATTCCTCCGAGAAAAGAAAGAAAAAAGAAGGGAAGAAATTGAAATAAAAAAAATAAAAATAAAGAGCTAGGAGAGAGGAAAAATCGTCCTCTGCTTCTTTTTTCCTTCATTTCTCCAACGATTTCCCGGCACTCTCACAAAATCGTGCTTGCCACATGCACTCACATCTTTGTCATCTTTTTGGTACGAGCAACTTGATTAACATGAACAAAATAAGCGTCATTGCTGAGAATATTTTGTGGTTTGTGTTCGAGTGTGTGTCTGTGTGTACGCGTGTGACTTTTGTAAATTTGTGTGGGTGTGTTTTGGGAACAGGATCGGCGGTCATTTATCGCAATGAGAGGGGAATTGGGTTTTTTTTTCTTGGCTTTTTGCTTCTGGGTGGGAAGGGGATCTCTGCTTGCTGTCGGGCTCTTAAACTCGATATTCATTTTTGTCCTATGTTCATTTTTGTTTTATCTTTTCCTTTAAATGTTTTAATCTTTCGCTTTTTCTTCGTTTCTGGGGCTTGGAGGTAGTGCTTGCTGCTCCTTAAGCTGCTGCATGGAGACACAAGAGTCGCTGGACCCTGAGAGAATTGAGAAGCTCTTTGGAAGACCTCGGGCATCCTCGTCGTCGTCGTCACCGTCGTTTTCGTCCCTCATCAATTTCTACATACCGAATTTTCATTCTCAACCCTGGGGTGACGTCTGTGGCGAAATGTCCGTATCACCGTCACCAGAGCCTGGCTCACCCTTCGTCTTGTTTTCCTTCTTCCACTTCATTCTCCTGTTTTGGAACCAGATTTTTATTTGCCTCTCCGTGAGACAAAGCGCGTGCGCGATCTCGATGCGTCGCCGCCTCGTCAAATATCTGTTGAAGTGGAACTCCTTCTCCAGCTCTAAGGTCTGATATCTCGTGTACGTTTGTCTTCCCCGCTTCCTCTCTGCAACAGTCCAATACGACACAAAATATCACACCTGACAATAACGACTTTTTCGTTAAAATTTTTTTCTTAAAATTAACTAAATATAAGCTGGACTCGAATCTCTCATCCGTCTCTATTTATCTTTAATCTGTACTCATCACTTTTCCACTCTCGAATTTCCACGAGCCAATGAGATTTCGTCTGACGAATATCGTCTTTCAACCAATCTCACAGTCTCGCACGCCATTTATAAAAACTTGATCGAACGATTAGTTCCAAAGCGCTTGGGTACATGAATATTAAATTTGAATGAAATTTTGACTTTCTGATAAGTCATTTTCATACCTAAATTTCAAAAAAGTATTGGAAAAGTGAAGAATGGCGATAACAAAAATAAATCAAGATGTTTGGCAAAACAATATTTTTATAATATGTAAATTTTTCCATTAATATAGTATTTTGGAAAATTATTGTAGCATAATATTAAAAATTAGATAGTGTTTTAAATAAGAACTCGTGTGGTATTTTGATTTTTTCGAGCCATCTTTGCCTAGAAATTGTGAGTAATCACGGGGAGTACGCCGAGGCAGGCCTGTCAGGATTGTCAGAAGAGGACAGACCGAGAGAAAGAGAGAGCGAGAGAGAGGAAGGGTACTTGGTGGTTTCGTTTTATACGTGCTTGTGGATCGAGAGCAAGAGAGAAGCGGATGTTCGGAGGAGGAGGAGGAGGAGAGAAAAAGGGCAAGTGGCGAGGAAGCGGATGAGACTGCGAGTCAACCGAGAGAGAAAAGAGAGCGAGAAAGAACGATGATCGAAGAGAGCGAGAAGAGGTGAAAGAAGAAAAAAAAGATAGGGTAAAAAAATAAGAGAAAAGAAAACGAGTAAGTGGAGGAAGACTGAGAAAACTTCTCGGCGAGCATTCGAGGCAAACGCCGCCCGTCGCGCTGTCGGCCGATGAAGACGGATGGCGGTGTTTCTCCCTGCTCCCTCGGTATATATAGAGGAAACCGAGTCGCTCTCTCTTCCTCATCCTCGCGATACGAGAACCGAGCAAAGAACGACGAAGAAAGAGAAAGGCGACGAGAATTCTCCGGGGGTTACGGAATCGCTGATGAGAGACGGAGAGAGCGAGATAAGCGCGAGGGAGACGAAAAGATGTGAGAAGAGAGGAAGAGAAAGAATAACGTTTGCTCGAGAGAAAGAGCGAGATCGCAACAAAACTCCGGGAACTTGTATACGCGCGTATAAGTTTCTCCACCCTAGAATCGGGTTCGTCTCTCCCTACGGCTCTTCCGTCCTCTGCCGTCTCTTTCTCTCACTCCACCCTCTGATTCCTCTTCCTCCGGGCTATATACGCTCTCAAATTAACAGCATACCAATCTCCTCGCTTTGCCCTGGCAAGAGGAGCGAGGAGAGAAAGATTTTCAGCGACCTTTGCGAGAGTATCAGCTCCAATAACAAAACGAACGACGCGGGAATTAAATGATTTGAACGGGTTACACATCGAATTCGCAAACGCGAGATAAATTTGGCAAAATCGAACGAAATCGCCGGATTCGGATCTCCATTACGAGGTATATCAGACTGACTTTATCTATCACTCGGAGTTTCCCAAGATTCTGTGAAAGGCCGAGGAGGAAGAGACGAGAGAACGTTAAACCGTAAGTGAGCACTTTGCCCCAAAATGAGACCCGCACTCCGATACCCGTTATTACGATAGCAAAGCACCGAGAGAATCCGGGTGATGTATTTACCATCTACACGGTAATGAGACGTTGTACAGGCTCATTCAGGGTAAACCCTTTTAACCTCAATTTCTCCTAATTACTCGTGTATCCCTAATAATCTCCATTTTTCAAGATCAAAATATATCAAATTTCCAACGACGTATGATTAGAAAAAAATTAGAAACTCTTCTTTTTTTTAATTGCTTCGAAGCATTGTTTGAAATTTTTTGTAGATATTTTCTGCTTCGACTCCTATCAATTTTATCAGCAAAAAATCATTGATCGATGTGCAGGGGAGTGTAAAAAAGTATAATTTTAATGATTTTACAGATATTGTGAAACGTGTGAGCGGACGGTTTGCTTTGTGCGGCTGATTCGTGGCACGCGGGGTTAATTAAAGAGGCAGCCAGTGCTCGGTTCGCCGAGAAGCTGTGCCTATTAATATGTGTGTGCGAGAATGTGTCGTGTCGAGAGCGGTGGCAGGCTCGGGGGGAGGACAGAGAGCTCGGCAAAGCCACTAGGATCAAGCATAACCGTATGTGAGAGTACCGACGACCGTGAAGGTATACGGCGTATATACCCCGCACCATTAGACGTTCATCTCGCACAAAATTTCGATAGTGGTGAAAAAATTTTAATTAATTTTTCAGACTCGAAAAAAAAATTTGTTCACTTCGAAAGAATTTGGATGAACTTTTCTCAAGAGAATAAATCAAGTTATATTTCTTTTTTTAGCAAGTTTTCTACATTAAAAAAACATGGTAGACGTCCCGTCGATTGCCAGTAGTCACGGAATACGGTAGTCAGACGCGTTGGAAATTTTTTTCACATCCCCGATCCGCGTAAGTCCATGAATTCGGGCTTCTTTTCGCGATAATCGGGATCTTGTTCATGTCCATTGTCACGTCACGCACGGACTCGTCTTATGTCAAGGAGAAGAAGAATTCGCGAGAGAATAAGTCTGCGCTGGTTAGGACCACCCAAACGGGGTGCCGTGTCGAGAGACGGTTCGGGTCATCGCAAAAAAGTATGTCGATGCCCGTGTGCTTTCGTTTCTCTTTGGGGTTGGCGCATAACTCCCGAGGTTCGGGCTCACGTATTCATTCCTCCGGTTCGAGCTATTTTCGGAGACCGCGAGACACGAGGCGAACAGAAGAAAGAGAGAAAAAGAATAAGGCGAAGAATCATTCTCATGGTGGGAGCGAATCAAATGGATGGCCATGGAGGTCCTCTATTCTCCCTCTATTCCTCACATGCGCGCTTTTTTTCGCTCTCTTCATGTGTCGAATTCTCGACATTCCTACAGAAACGATTCAATGCGCAAAAGTGAAACAAGCGCAACGGGATTTTATACGTTAAACATCCCATGAAGATCTTTTTTCCACGGTCCTCTCTAGGAACGCGGACTTTGGGTTTGTCAATTTTTCTATAATCTTGATAACGAAGGAAGAAAAGTGCAAATGCGCGATCTTTCCACTCGGGGTGATGATCGTAACACGTAACGCGCTCACATTTTCCCGCGGCTTTTATGCGCCGATCGTTTCTGATATGCCAAAGTGTACCTCGACGAAAGAGCGAGAGAGGCAAAAAGGAAGAGAGAGAGAGAGAGACGAACGGAGAGAGGGAAAGAGCGCGAGAAAAAAAGGAGAGAGCGTTTCTTCGTTCAATCTCTTCGACTCGGGCATCTGTGTGTGTGCGCGAAGGCTGCTTATGCTCGGGCCTCGTTCATGCCTCTTGCCGCGCTCGCATACACGCCTCTCCACGTACACGTATACGAGGAGAGGTGACTTTAAACGCGGGGCAATAAATTAACGGCGTTGGGTTACGCAAGGATCAAATGTCCCCCCGGAGTATGCCCGAGAGATTTATGGGTCTGCCTTCACTGGCGCGCGGGCATGAAGGAACGAAACGAAACAGAGAACAGAACGTGTACAAGACCGTTCGCTTATTATAGGCTATAGTCGGTGCGCTGTGCGCTGCTGTTCTCTCTCATTCTCCTTTTTTCTCTCTCTGTCTCTCCCTCTTTTCCTCCTTTCCTTGTTGTTCTTGCTTCTTTATCCCTCCGATATACTCTTTTCTTCTCTTTCGCTCCTTTTTTCCTCTCGCTTCTCTCATTCCAGATGAAAAAAAAACAACATATAAGGGGAAAAAAATTAAAAAAGTATCTGTGTGCAGCCGCCACCGCGGCCTCAACTTCTCCACCGCCTCTCACGCGTAGAGGGACACACGCACAGGACTTTACAGATTAACAGCTAGCCGGATGTTGTAACCCCTGGCTAATAAGGCTCGAAGTTCCAGCCTGGACCACACCGCGGACTCCCTCTTCCTTCTCCCCGCGTTCCAGCTCGCACTCACGAATCGCTATGAGGCCCCAATTAAGCTAGACTTTCCTAGAGATGCCGTACCATCACCTCCAGGCTCGTTCGTCCAACCTTGAAGAGAGCGTTTCTCGATTAGATACAGCCAACGAGAACGTCCGAAGAGAAGCCGCGCATTAATTTCTTTCCCGAGATCTTTTTCTTTTTTTTTCACTCGTCTTCGCCAGTTTTTTTTCGTAATCTTTTCTTTCTCACACTTGGATAAAATTGACACAAGATCTCCGGGAATGAATACAGAGATTCTTTCGAACAAGGAATAGATCGTGAAGAAAATTCTCACGTCAAAGACTATACACGTGAAATATTATGGGTACACGAATTGGAACTGAATCTTTAAAGAGCGCGATGAACGAATTTTTTTCTTTCCATCGTCCGGTAAACCTGTTACGAGCAACTGATGAGAATAAAATTAAAAAAGTGAAAAAAAAAGAAAAATAAGCTTATCTGCATTAGACAGATTGGAAACGAATTTACAATTCGGATCCCAAAAAGGATGAATATTTTTAGCACGTTGAAATGAATTTGTTCTCGGGTGGATGGAAACCCCTTTTAGACTACGAGACATTTTTTTCTTATTCCGCCCGTTTCGAGGATTACGCGTTATTATTTTTGAAAATGATTTTCTCGTATGGTCACGTACAGCAGTGTTATCTGGGTCGGAGAAAAAGTGAACGAGGAAAGCCTCGAGACAGACGTAATCCCGAGGTAATCTCTTTGAAGCGAACGGGATTAATGAGCAATCTCGATAATGATGGAAACGTGGGGCGCAGTGGCCCTTTGGAAAATAATCGAGGATATTAAACGAGAAGGAGGGGGAAAAAGAGAATTTCTTGTTATTAAAATGATCTCGCCTCTCTCTTTCTCGTATTTAATTCCAATCTCGGACCGAATTGACTCGAGTTGCTCTTGGAAACTGAGAAATGTTGCATCTCTCTTCTTTCTTCTCTATCGTGTTTCGTGAGAGCTGAGAAGAAGAGAGGGAGGAAGGGGAGGAGAGAGGAGGAAGGCTTTGCACAGGCTATGGTGAACCTCAAAAGCAAACGCCGGTCCCGCGGAGATTCCGTGGATCATCCATCATCGTCAGACAGCGTCCCTCCGCCTCCTACGGCTGGCTCTTGAAAGTCGCTACACACGAACTATATGGAATCTCTCTCGCTCCTCCCTTTCAATTCCTGTCCCTTTTTAACTCTCGGTATTCCACGCTCTTCCTCTTTGCATCTATCGCTTCGTTCTATCGGCTCGTCTCTCATGCTATGTGTATTCTCGCACATCCTCTCCTTGTGGTGCTTCTCTCTCGCCGGGAGCTCCATTCCTCCGGCATTTTCTACCCAACCGATCGTTCCTTTTTTTCGAACGTACAGACCGACCGCCATCGCGACGAAAATTTTCAACGGAGTATCTTTTGACGATATCGCTAGCGATTCAACACGCGGCGCTGCTCTGATGAAAATAATTTTATGAAAACAGAATACTTTTCAAATATCCTCAAATCCCAGATGCACCGCGCTTGTAATTTTTCGTTTTGACAGACACAGAGGAATCGTGTGGGACTCGTGTCTTTCTTTCGTGCGCCAAAATCAAAGCGAGAAATCGCCATGCCGAATGAGAAACCGAATTAATTAATTCTCGGAGTTTTGGTACACATCGCGGAGAGAGCGTGGAATTCCAAGATCGCTTTGTAACGAAGCCAAAAGAGAGCCTGAACTTTGTCTGGCGTCATCTCTGACTCCTCGAGTGTGTCATTCACGGACATACAGCGCGTTTCAGAAATTTCAGCGTCAATAGAATTTTATTTAATCAAATTTTATTTTCAATACATAGCACGCCTATATCGAAAACAGATATCGATCTTTGAAAATTTTCAACTATTTTGAAAGCCTCGACAAAGCGCGCTCCGTTCGTTACTTTGGTCACGCACACAAAAATCCCAACTACGGGCTCCCGGTGAAATTGTGTCCACATATAGAGGCAAGCTCTCGGATCCCGAGTAACATACTTATTCACGAACCGTACAGCAACGCGTCCGATCATAAATCTTTTAGCGAAGGAGGATTGCAATTATTTCGCGCATATTAAAAGCTTCGTTGGTGTACCGAACGTTTTCCACTCTCGTTTCTCACCCTCCTCTCTCTCTCTGTCCCTCTCAACCCCTCCCTCTCCTCCCACCCCGGCTTCACTTCTCTTTCGTTCAAGTTTTTCAAGAGCTCTTCCATTTTTAGTCACAATAATCTATTTTCTCGTAGCGGGTTGCAGAATAAATTCCAGGTCTCGCACGCGAAACGTCGACAAGGTCGATACAGCTCCCATCGATGGAATCGAGCACGGTAAATGCACCTGTGTGTTATGTCGCGCACACTGACGACTGACAAAATTAGTATGCGAAATCTGTGCGTACAGAGGCCACATCGGGATAAAGATCGATATCGAATTAAACGGTGGCTACATTGATGCTGAATACATTTTGTAATCCAATTTTCCTTGGCCATAAAACGGGTACAGGAGGTAAGCTCGAAGTAAGCGTTAAATTACTGCCTGTTAAGAGACACTCTTGCGGGGCATACCGTGATTAGAGGCATAAAAGATCACTGCGGGAAATGTAATTAAGTCCGCTCTGTGCAGCCATCGTAT
This sequence comes from Cremastinae sp. B BG-2022a, assembly GCA_030522605.1. Taxonomy (NCBI): domain Eukaryota; kingdom Metazoa; phylum Arthropoda; class Insecta; order Hymenoptera; family Ichneumonidae; species Cremastinae sp. B BG-2022a. Next base: position 114,107 of record JAPYYX010000074.1, read on the forward strand.
CTCTCGAGTTTCGCATTATCCGCGCGCGTACGGGTGAGTTTATATATAAATTTTTTTTTCAGCCTGTTTTTTTTTTCATTTTTTTATCTCTTCACCGTAAAGTGGCATCGTTGCTAGCCGCCTGTGTGCTGATGGTAAATTATGAGGTCACGAGTAGAGTTGCGCGATGATTGCGAAGAAGAAAAGCGAGAGGTTCACTCGGCGAGATAACTTCCTCTTATACGGCAAGAATGCAAGACTTTATATGATCTCATCGATCAGAGGGACCCGAGAGTGTAGGTGATAATAAAAATGTGAATAAAAAGGAAAAATAATTAAAAAAGCCTGGCGAATCCTGTATTTTTCAACAGGTTTCCGCCAAGCGATTTTTAGAGCTATAATTTCAGAGTTTCGGAGCATTGAGTTAATCGATTATAGCGCGACTTCCTGAATTAATCAAAGTCACTTCGATCGAGATTCTTGCGAGAACGGCAGCAAAAGAAGTAATAAGAAATAACGAAAACTGTAGAAAAAAAAAGATGTGCGGAACTTCTTCGCGCGCTTATTCGTTTTGTTGTTCTCTTTGTGCGCTAGTCGCGATACATTGTGGACGAAAGATCACAGAGACGAGAGAGCAATCGGCGCAACGACACCGTGCTGTTTGACATATAGCTATACGAGAGACCATCCGTTCGACCGTTTCAATTTACTGAACAGACAGCTTAATGGATGCGAGTTCATAAAACATAAGGCTTCTGCCGTGACTAGCTCACGCGGAAAAAGCAGAAGGAAAAAAATGTATATTTGTGTGGATATCACATATATAATACTCGGATATTCATCATCGTCTTTCTCGCGGACTTTTTCGGGCCTTAAGCGATTTATAACTCTCGTCTGTTACGTTCCGTAAGCGCGCACCCCTAAATACGAATGTTTCGATCTCTCGTCAGCAAGTGTTGTCACCCTTGCAAAAGTTAAAAATTCAATAAAGAGGTTTGTGCAAAAAACTGAAATTTTTTATAGAAATTCAAACATGCATATTCTGATTCAGTAAGTTTCTAGGTTAGCCGAAGCACTTTTTTGGAATTTCGTGTCAATTTCGAGGTTGCAATACGTCGAAAGATTTATTTATTCTATAGGAATCTCTCAAATATCTTGGAGAACATCGTGACCTACTCGCGTAAAAATACGTCAACAACCGACGGAATCTCAACGTTTTCACCGATAAACACCCGTGACGAATGCATCCATATAAAACACGAAACTCTGAATAATTCATGGCTAGCTAGACTCGACTGCACCGGTTGGCTCTTTCTTCGTCTCTTGGCCGGTATTTTGTAATGCAGGCATAAATACACACGAACAAAGTACGTAGAAGTATAAATGGGCTTGTGATACGAATAAAAGTTTGGGAAAATTTTGCAACAGTTGAAATCTCGGATCGGTAGATCGTGAGAATTTGAAAATTGGTAATCTGGCTTAGATCGAGATAAAGCTGTGAAAAGTTGCAAAAATGCAATAATTTATCAAGACGGAAAAAGTTCGAATGTATGTAGATGTTTCGGAATGAAGAGAAACGGAGCTGATTTGCATCAAGAGATCAGCTGGCGTTACGATAAACAGAATTATACCGACATCTGTGAACCGGTCCCGAGACCTTGTTCACCTCTCGAGAGAACACTGTGTTGATACATGCACCACGATACTCTCGGGCGTGCAACTATCACGGTTTCCCTTCCACTTCGACTGAGCTCCGTTCCGCGCCAACAAGAGGGAACATACGAAGCACACGCAGGCATTACACTCCCAACGGGATGCCTCCTCCACCAACGGTGGAACATGCTTTATCGGCCAATCTCGTATGAGAGCTCTGCCTCAAACGTCGTTCACAACCAGCTTCCAACCGCAACCGAGAGATGGAACGAGATGATTCCCTCTGCCTCTTGAAAGGATCTTAAAGAACAAGGAGGATAAATCCTTTCGCGATGTTTTAACACAAATGTTGACTGTATTGGATAGAGACATTTCTGCAATTCGACAAGCGAATTTTAAGACGATAGAACGAAGTTGCGCCATCGAGTAACCAAAACGAACTGAGGTCTCTCTTATTGGAAATTCAGATCCTCCCGAAGGTTCGAGGCAATAAAGTAGACGCGATATTTCTCCATGTTCCGGTGTGGAGTTTGCAATATAGAGAGAGAGGCCTAAAGAGGTTGACGAAATAGGAGCAAAATCGACGGGGAGTCGCCGTAGCAACCTGTACCTCCTTCATTTCGTCTACCTAAGACTGCGACCGAAGCCTGGGGATACACCCGGGGTGAACCGGGACTAACGTAAGTTATGGCCTGGCCTATTATCACTTCGTTATAGCCGTCATAAATCCCGATCCGATTACGTCGTCTTTTTACGCACCGAGAGGTCCATCCGAAAAGAGGAAAGGGAAAGTAATTCTTAACCGAGCCAACTATTCGTAACAACTCGTAAATTTTTTAGAAAATTGCGAAAGGCAGTTGCATGTAAATTTACACAATTTATTTCAAGAAATATAACTAACGATATTTTCTAGATTTCTCTTTCTAAAACTGCGGAGTCGCAACGTGAGCGGAATGAGAGCTCTCTGGATTTAAAAACATTTAATTGTGATGGAGCGAAAAGCAGTCATGGAAACTAAAAGATTTTTGCCAACAGGAATATAAAAATTGTAGAGAATCAACTTTCGTACGAGGTCATCGTCGCTGTTCTGAAGTGATGGCACTATAATGCGTATTACCTACGACATACGGGCTATAAAACGAGCTCTACGACTTTTATGCGTCCTGTTCGTCTCTACGAACAGGGTATACACGTTGGTAAACGGTGGTAAAGCTCGTGGTGAAACTAGCGTGCAGGAGGCCAGCAGTGGAGAGGTCAGAAGCGGTAATAAATAACGCTGAATCGTCTCTCTTCGTTATATGTATATATGTACGTGTATCTCGAAAGACTTGGGGACATTCTGACCGAGTGTGGTTCGTGGCCGGCTTCTTCCACAAACGAATATACCGCGATACTGGTCTAGTGTGACACTAGATCTCTCTTTCCGATTTGTTTTCTCGGTTTTTTATAGCACAAACGCATCGACCCTGGGATAAACTCAAAGATCGGCGTTTTTTCATGAATCCTGATGCCAAACTAGTCGGCGTGTGAGTTATATACGCGTGCTCGTGATTAAAGAGCCTAGAAAACTTTCCCAAAAGTACTCATTCTCAATGTTTTGTGAAAGTCTGCCATTTTTCTCAGTACAAAATTCGGAGCACGTAAGTGTTGTATCTGAAATTTAAATTTGTAAGGTAAACAGAAAAAGGTTAAGAGAGAAAGCAGAAACACCACTCACCGAATTGACTCCTCATCCAGGGGTAGAGAGGACTTGGTAGATTTGCACTGGCTGCACCTTGTGGCGCCGCTTGTTGCTGTTGGCCGAGCGGCGACGTAACAACGCCTTGATGCTGCTGAGCCTGTTGGCTCTGTTGAGGATGCATGCTACCCTGTGGCTGTTGACTGTTTGACTGTTGCTGATACATCATGTGTTGCTGTTGTTGCATAACCTGCTGATGTTGCGACTGTTGTTGCTGATGTGGGGCCTGTTGAGCCTGCATGTGAGGATGTTGTGGCAGCATCTGGTGATGCATCTGGGTGTCGACGAGCGGAGGACTGTCAGGGCCGTCGAGGACGCTACCCTGATGATCGACCGCGGCCGCTTGGAGCTTACAGCTCGCGTAAACGATCGGCGTGGAGGAATGACCGTTGGGTGTTGGTGTGTGGCCCATGTGAGCCATGCCGTTTCCCGGCGAAGTCGATCTGTAACCTCCCAGGCTGTCCATGCTCCCGTGATCCTGCTGCTGCTGGTAGTACGCTGCGTTCCTGATGTCCATTCTGTCGTAGGGTGGAAACCTTGGATATGGCATCCCTTGCTGTCCTCCGGTTGCTCCATAATGATGCCCTGGCACTCCCTGCCTGAGCATGCTCGGATCACAGGGATCGGTTCCCTGTTGCGGCTGCTGCTGCACGCTCTGACCCTGCTGTGGCACCTGTACCGCAGCTCCGTAGTGCTGCTGGTGCTGATGGGGATGTTCAACCCCGCCATTGCGCAGGTCCGGGATATACGAATTCGCGAAGTACGAACTCATGCTACTGTTTCCACACTGTTTTAACACTCGGTCTCGTTTCACGGGCCGTTTTTCTTTTCTCGATTTATCCCTGCTCTTCTTTTTATTTTTTCACCAGCACTCTTGATCAACAAATCTCTGAATCTCCCTCGTTTTTTCTCACACACCCTTAATCTCTTTACACTTAAAACTGCACTCCAAAGTTTGGCAGTGCATTTACTTCCCACGCATAACTCATACACGTTACACAAACACACGCACTGTTCACCGAACCGCCTTCTTTGTTCTTATCGTATCTTTGTTTTCTCTTCACTTCGTCGTAAACCGACTCATCACACGTATGTCGATCAAATCACTTTTTATTAACGCCTTTTTATCTCTATTGCGGTCACTTGTCTCGCTCTCGCGCACTCTTCGACTCGGCGATATTCATATACATATATTTATATGTATACATATATATATATAGAATTTATATATATACTTTTAGATTTTTATGTATATAATAATATATACCTATCACACTATGTACGCCGGGATCACTCGAACATTCGAATTATCACACTAGCCTCACCACCGAACGGAGTTATCGGAGCACTGAATTTACTTTTCAATTTTTTGACGGAAAGAATAGCTCTCGGCAAATTTAGCGCTTGCACAAGGAGCCTCGTATTTTCACTTTTTTCCCCTTATCAGTGATTCAATTTTTTCATCGGCTCACCGAGTTCCTCTCGTTATCCTGCAATGAGACGATCTCTTTCACTGTCCCTCGATGACCCTTTCCGATCTTCCGTCCAGCTCGCTGACAACGCTACGCCGCACCTGCAAACGACCAAAATGGCATTTTGTTACTACTCTGATTTTATTTCTTACAAGTTGTTAAATTTACATTTTTTTACGACCCGATAACGATTCAAATTTTATTCGAATGAGGAGGGAAAGCTTGTAAGTTGTACACTCGCGATTTGTAAAGGAATGAGAGCATCGTGGTCCGGGTAGTTCACTGAGTGACAGACGGCGAGAGGTACACACGTGCTCGTCACGGTGACGGCCATCGCCCAGACGTTAAAATGTCGTCTTGCACCGGCTAACTCGGGACTTTGTGTGGGCGGGCAGATCGTTAAATCTTCACAAAAAAAGAAGTAAAAAACAACGTTCTGCCACCCATTAGCCAAAGCATGGCCACCGTGGTGTGCTGGGATACTTCGCATTCAACGTTAAACGTCTTTAATCGTTTGTAGAAAAGAGGAGGGAGAAGAACGTATCTTTCTTTGGCTAAATTCAGATTGCTGGCGTTAGTTTTTTTTTAATTTCCATCAATTGTTTTGAAATTTTAGAGCATGAATGAAATTTAAAAATGTATATACTGTGACTCAATTAAAATATTTTGTTGATCTTATTTCACTTGCGCACGAAAATTCATGACGCCGTGTATAGGATTGTCCATGCCACAGTGTGTATCATGAGAGCAATGAATTAATTTGAGACAGAGCAAAATTGGTAGTCATGAATGAACAAGTGTTGAGAACACTTGGCTAGGGAACGAGCGTGCCAAAAGGGGTTGATTCATAGTGCCACGCTCGTCGAGAGTGTCGAGAGCGATGGTGGCTTAAATTATTGCTCACTCGAAAAATCAGTACCCGATTTCGAGGATGTGTACGGAGAAGGCGGTGAGAGCAACGTTCATTTGAGCGGGCAAAAATAAGCGGACACCACGTACCGGAGAAACGTGGAACCTCCTTGTGAAAAAGGGTCCGCCATCAGTTTCAACTTGATCCACTGATGGAACGACGACCTTCCCTACCGACTCTCGCACTTCGTTCCCCTCTCCGTGACGGACTCAAAATTTAACGAACTACGACTAGACAAGATTAATCTATATTTAAAATAGGAGTGACACGTGTCAGCTACTATTCATATGTATTCTGCTATGCTTCAGTGTGGAAATAAAAAGACAAGCGTAATATTTGCAATTGCACGGTTCGTTTCGCGAGTATGTTATTTGTTAGGATTCTTGTTCTCTCGCCCACCCCTCTGAATTCGCATTTCACCTGAAGCCAATAGAAATAAAAGGTCCTTCTCCCTCTTCCCATATACATTTCTACATCTCCGTATTATTCTCTCTTTCGCTTTCTCCGCGCGGTGAACGCTTCGTAACTCGTGTTGGGTAACCGATAGCGAATACACGCGCGTGGCGTTTTGTTGCGGCCTCTTTGGTGGTGTTGAAGGGGTGCCAGAGGGTGGTTGTCGGCCCTTGGGAGTTGGCGGTACACGCGAGCGCTCGAGCTGCTGGCGTCGCTAGCGGTAGTTCTGGGATCGGGTCGGACCTGGGACGATCGCGATTAACATTCCGGCCGCTGGCTCGCTGTTCGCGCGGCGCTTTCATTAATTCCAGCGTATTGATTCTCCGGATTGATGAATGGCCTCGCGATAGCGATTCTATGCGCTCCGTACAACCCGTATAAATTTCAGCCGATCTCTTCCTCTCTCGTGCCACCCTCGCGCTACCGTTCTTTCTCACACTCTCGCTCACGCTCTCGACTCCATCTTTCCACCGTTTACGGTATATGGAAACTTCCTTTCTCCCTGTTTTTCTCATCCTCTTTCTCTTCCTCTATCTCTCGCACTCGTTCCGCGCGTCCTTTCCTCAACATTCGAGACTCAACTCTTACCCAAGTTCGCGCACGAACACGCGAACGGAGAAGACTTATCCGACCTTACCGGATGGGCGAATCGATGAGATTCATAGATGGGTGGACGAAGAATCCTGATATTTCCTTGAGAAACTTCGTATACGGAATTTCAATGTTAAGCCTTGAAATTGCATTATTTTTAGAAATTATGTGCGAAAATTTTCCCGAAATATAAATGCCTGATTAATAATTCGAAGGCAACTAAATGGATAGTATAAGATACGAGGTGTAGCTTTTACATAAGAATAGATTCATACTATTTTACATATATCATCATACCTGCTTTAGTATAAACTTTTTTTTGTTCAAGATGACACAAAATGGTCATACTATATTTTGTCAGAGAGTTTTAATATCTTAGAAAAAAGCTGGAAAATCAAGACACTCTTTGTTGGAAAAAAATAACGCGAGAGTCTTTTCTTTCTTCTAAAATATTATATTTTCAGAGCAAACTGTGCATTGAGATTTCCTCTGACGAACGAAACTGAAACATCACTTCACAATCATAAAGTTCCAATAATCGTCAGCACGACGTTTTCGTCTATAGAAGATGTTTCTCTTTTTAATACAATATATGCAATCATAATTTTAATTCTACTTTGATTTTTTTTATTATTTTCGTCATTTGTTTTTGAGCCCACCCGGTATACGACGGACCCCAAAAGAGGCGGCATCTTTCGGGAAACCGACGAAACGACTGGCCCATTCGACGATTGAAACATGCTTCGTATTGCCGAGAGATGGCAGCAGAGATATAACGGACAAGGCTCTGCGAGAGCGATGGATATTCCTGTACACATCCATACTATGGAGGGAAAAAAACAGGGTGGAGCGTTGCTTGACAGCTGGGTGGGTTCGGGGCCAAGGTGATTGAAAAGAGGGTGGAGCGTCACGTGACGCCATCGCTGGATATGGAACACGTGACGTCATGCTACTATGATGGCCTCTATTCATCAAAATGGCCTCGCCGTAGACGGTCTCTTTGTTTCGATTTTCTGTACCGCAATTTGGATCTCGAAAGATCATAACAAGAAAAGAAACGAGAAATTCGAGAGAGAAATCTTATCATGATTATGCTCTCGTCGTTTGAGATCCATCTGCCGCGATTGCTTATAAAATTTTACACTTCGTTTGGCTTTAACAACGATGAATTATCACAAGGAATTTGCATCCTCATTTTATACTAAAATAAATAATCAGGATGAGTTCGTTGGCTTTCAACCATATTATTAAACTTTGGACTGTAACATTCAAAAACGAAATAATTTTTATATTCAAATTATTTATCAAGTCATGATAACTCTTGTAAACATAGTTAATTATTTATTTATGTATAAATTGACGAAAATGTTTACAATAAAATATTTCTTATTTCAGTTTGAGACTTTATCTTTTTAGGTATTTTTTAAATAAAAATTTTCAATAATTCACTAAAATAGCCAAAAATAAATAAAAATATCTCAGTGATAAAATTAAAAATTAATGAAAATAAAAAAAGTATTGTCGGAACGAAGTGATCGTTCGAAATTATTTTAAATAATACGTTTTAACTGCAATTTACATCATTTTTCGTGAATATAAAATTATGCTCGTATAAACGATAACGAATCATTATTTAAAATGTATTAAAATTATATCAATAAACTCTTCATTCGTGAAAAAAGGTCGAGCTCGTATTGACAGCGGTACATAAAATTAAAATTGATTTCATGTACACGATTAAGCCGCACTTGTATTACACGTAATAAAATAAACGAGCGCGATTAATCGTTGGTAATAAAACCAAAAGAGTAACACACGCGCGCGCGTGGCGCAAATGAAAATAAAAAATGAAAATATAATTAGCAATATGAGAGAGCGACGGAGAATTATCTCTTTTTCTCACATTAATGAATGAAATAAGACAGGCGTTTATCAAGCAACTTGATGACTGGGTTACAAGATTCGAAATTGCGGAAACGCGATTCGGTCGAACGAGAGAAAGATCGATGGGACGCCGGTATGAGCGGAGCTGTAGATACGTTCGCGTACGTACACGATCGGCTGTACGTGTGATCGTGCACACGGATATCGGAGCTAGTGTGTAGCGGCAACGCCGATAAGATAAACGACTCGGCGTCGTGAACAGCTGGGTCCCTAAACTCCATTGGGCCATAAATGGCTCTTGGATGTGACAGTTATGGGACGGGGAACTCGTGCCGAGGCCGTTGGCACGCCGTAAAACAGTCATAAAGTAAGCACGTCGCAGAGCGAAATTAAAAGCGCACCGGGACCGCGGATGACCCATTCAACGACGCCACGGAGGCGTGCGTTGAAAAAGAGGAGGGCAGGAAACACGTTGCGGATATATCTACGGATTCGTAAAAGTGTGTTTAAGAAGTGTAAATAATGATTGCTCGTACAGTTACACCTATGGAAATTATGAAATGCGCTTTCTGGACAGGCTTTATCTTGTTGTTATAACTCAAAAAGGAATGAAACACTGAGGACGGAGTTGTCAGAGAAATTAATTAGCAAATGAGCAAAATTGGTTTCACTTTTTACAGAAGATCTTTGATATGGAAAAAATAACGTCGATAATACTAATCTTCTTTATTGGGTGCCGGGAACGAGGAAGTTACTCGATTCGCATATATATTCCGTTCCAAGCGTGCTTGCGAAAACGATTCAAGATTAACATAATCGAGAAGCAGCCAGAGGCGGGAGAGAATCGGAAGAAGAGAACCAGTTTGCAAGGATATGCGGAACAAAAAAAAGAAAACTATGAAACTTTTTCTCCTCCTTTTCATTTTAAAAAAACTGCAATATATCTGTGTATATAATTTTTTTTGTGGACATATATTTTCGCCATTCGCGGTGAGGATCAGCTGAGAGTCGAATGAAAAAGAGCGTACGTATTCAGAGTATTCGAAGATTTCTTCACCCAGCCAGGTACCGCTGATCCTCCGAACGCCGGAGCCAAAACAGGTTTGACAAGAGGCTGCGCTTACGCCTTCGGAATCGATAAAACATTCGATCCTTCGCCACATGTATTACGCATTATGTACGAACGATATTAAATCTCGATGTAAATCACTTCCTCGAAAGATGGTATTCGCGATTAAATTTTTCTCTTTCTAATGCGAGCCTACCAAACAATATTCTAAATTCGGAAAAAGTGAAAAAAATATACAATCAAAAGTTCTAATTTTTTTATATCTTGTAATTATGCACAAAATTATGATTGATTAGTTTGAGAAGCTGATGCATAATTTTATTTTATTTAATAAGATATACGAATGTTTAGCTCAACAAATTTTAGTTGCAAAAAGTTAAATAAAATATTAAGTTGAAATGGCATAAACTATTGAAAATTATCGTAATAAAATTTGTTGATTTTTCTCACACAATATACCTCATTTTAACCCTTCCATTTTCTATCTCCCTCGGCCACGACCCTTGAACCTATAAGCCAAAACATTTTCCTTCCCTCCACTCAGGAATATACATACGTGCAACACGTACATAAATATACAGTTAGCACGAGTGGAGTGAGATTCTGTTGTACAAGAGATAGCTCTCAGATACAAGAGTTTATTAAATACGACGACCTCGTGGGGTCCTCTCTTCAGTCTCAACCCCATCCTCCGTGCCTTATTCTTGAAAATTGCTGCGAAGCTTTTTACTCAACAAGATAATAATCCACGTATGAATTTTTAATTTCCATCGTAAACTTTTTCGGTCTAGTTAGCGGACTTAACAATTTTAATTAAGTATTCGAACCGTTCGCAATTTATTTTCATGTTGAAAAAAAGATTGTCATCAAATCGCAAACGTTAATTTTTCCTAATTTCTGACCAGTAATTATAGTTAAGGTGCAATAAAGGAAGTCTTTGAAGGTAAAAAATCATAGGACTGTATACTTTATCTTTACATAATTTTACAATGAATTCAGATGATAAAATAAACTGATTTGGAAAACTAAAAAATAAAAAATAAATTAGTAATTGTAAAAAATGTTATCCGAGCGAGTTAATTTATTTTTGTTTGAGATAATAATTAACTGTGCAAAATTTCACGCCAGGAATGAGATATAAATTTATGTAAGAGCTTCAGGAGCGATATATAGAGAGGAACTGATTCGCGAAGCCTTCGGGAAGTCGAGCGTTGTGAAAACGATAAGAGCTCACGAGAAGCGAACTCCGATATAACTTGTTCATCCCTCACGACACGCGAAGAGAGATTCGCGAGAACATTCGACGTGTACGAATGAAACTTACACGGAGAAAAGCTTGTAATTATTCAAGCGCCGGATTAACGAAACGGAGCGTACGTGCGATTCGTGCGGAATGAGAGAAATCGCAGCCTCTGTCCAATATCGAGTAAGACAAAAAATCGTGAAAAAAATTCTTGATGAAAATAGTAGATGGAAATTAGATTCACGTGGATCTGACGTCTCTTAGCAACGATGAGGATGGCGGGACAAAAAAAAGAGGAGCACCGAGAGAAAATGAGATGGAAAAAAGGAATCGGACGGAAAGGAAAGTCGGGGTTGAACCTTTTTTGCGTAACTTTCGCGCCGCAGGACGCCCGACACCTTTTTCGTCGGGTGCATTTGAACAGAGTGAAACGTTTTTTCGTTAATTTTGTAGAAGTTCCCTGGGAGGAGAAAAGCGTAGAACATACAGATCGTATTTTCGAACCTTTTTCCCGGATCCTGTGAACTTTCACATTTTTTTTCCTCGCGTCAGCTTTTTTTTTTCTTTCCAGAATTTCGACCTGCGAGTTCCGCGCGAAATTCGGGACGAACCGCTTTCACCTCAACGCTGCTCTTGCGTAGTTCTTCGAGGGAAGAGGGGACGCAACGAAAAATCTTCGGAGGGTCAGTCTCGCCGTAAAAGTGGGATCGAGTTGAGCCAAATTCCGGCTTTTGACTCGCGAGAGTTCGTGTCATTTTTGTCAAACATCTCGCGAATTCGCTGCTACGCAGAATTGAACGTCATAAAAGTCATAAAAGTTACGAGTCTCGTCTACGTTCGCGAAGAGATCGTCAGTTAAGATTGTCCTTTGACAAGCACCGAATAAAAACCTGATTCGAGCATAACCGGTACGACACGAGACTGGAACGTCCTCTCTCTTTCCTCTTATTCTCGTTTTAATCGCACCAACGTTTAACCGTTTCCCCGAAAATTTGTCATTCCAACGAATAACTTTGATGAATAATCATGAACAAAATTATGATCGCTTCGATTTGTTTTTATTAAGGATTCACATTTCTTGAACGATTATGCCCGAAATACCGAAACGCGCGCGTTGCTTCGACAGTTCTTAATTAAGATTCATGGGGAAAGAAACGGGACAGCGGAAAAGCTCGAGAATTATTTCGCCGAGGGACGCCGGAGTTCGGAGATTTTCAGCGTTGCGACGTTGTGTTCGATGCACCAAAATAATTTATAATTTACGTGCATGTGGGTGACTAGATTGAGATTAGAGCGTGGAAGAAAATGTGTGTGTTGCCAGGCTGACGAGCCACGTATTATTTCTCACCCCTTTTTCACCCGTAATCCCGCATCGCGTGATGTTAAACTTTGCCTATTATCCGTCCTAATTGAGATACTTTGTCCGTCTGTAAGCTTCGACGACGTAGAAAATTTTGAATCCTCCGAGACTCTTGGCACAAAATATACCGTGAGAATTAGTGCACGCGGAAAATATCGAATGACGGTGAATTCAAAGTGCACCTATTATGAATTTTCCCGTCGGGCTCAGAAAGATTTTATTTTTGAAGGTATAAAATTAATAATCTTTAAATAATCTCCCAATACGACATGCGAGAAAAATAAACATTTGTCATCAAATGAAGACAAGAATTGAAATATCAATTTTCAAATTACTTCACTCTGCAAATAATATTTTTTTATCCAATTGTATATTATTTGTACAATTGACTGGAACACAGCCGAGACGATTTTACAAAAAAAATTGATTATTACTCCACAAATATTCTTTTACTTTTGTCATTTTGATACAACTCGTTATCGTCAGATCGTGAATCATTATTCGACACTTATTATTCCACACTAATAAAAAAATTTAATTTTTTTTCCGTACTCAGGCCTAAATTATGTAAAAGCGCAAACGTTTATAGACACTTAGACTTGATCTTTATTGGTCGTACACGGAGCTGACTGAACCTATATCTTTGACATAAATAAACACGTATGTAAATATACGCGCATGTATAAATATCGGTAACAGAAGGAATGGAAGGAAAGACAAACGGTTGTCTCCGAATGATAAATCGTGGTGTGTCTGCTTGAGCAGAATGTTAGCGAAGCGATATACCTAAAATTACAGTGCTCTCCCCAACATTGTTTCGAAACTACAAAGATTACGATGAGAGGCGACAAAGAAACCACAAAGAAGCGGGATCCGTGGAAAGAGAGATTGGTCGAAAAGGAACAAAAAAGAACGAGAGGCAGGAAGTGATCATGAAAGAGGGGAAGAGCACTAAAGGATTGAGGGCTTTAACAAACTTGCAAAAGGATTTAGGCGAACTTCGGACATTCGTAAATCAATCTTCGCGGCTTGGGTTGGGGTCAAATTTCACGCTATCAAAGTGACAAGTACAAAACCGCAAATTTTTGGCTCTGCTCTCGAGAGCGCGCCTGCCGTATGTCCTGTCTGCAAAAAATAAATTACCGATACTCTTGAGCACGAAGAAATTTAGGGGACTGAAAATAATTGTCTTGACGAATTTATACACGGCTCGGTAAAAGCGCTCTTTTTGTACCTCTCTGTATCAACAATTTTCAAGTTCCGTCAATTAAAAGCGCTGAATTGCAATCGTTGACTTGTGCCGGGACTATATGGATAGTACGTACTCGCTGGCGATTAAATGCTGAATAAAACGATAACACTATGAAATTCTTCGCTGTGGCCTGTTTGCGTATTTATACAGAGAGGAACGAGTGCCAATTAAACGTTAATTAAATCCGTGTCTCTCATCCTTTTGGCATCAGGATATAACTACGAACGTGACGAGCGTCCAGGTGTGTAAATAAAAATGGGATCGTTTCCACGAAATAAATGAAATCTCGTACCCCTCGCTTTTTCCTGTCCTTTTTTTTTATCAACGACTATCTCTATAGTCCTAGACTCGCTGATTTATCTAACGGCTTTTCTCGTTATACGATTAATTATTTCGAAAAACCAGAGAGTCCAACTAATTCTTTTTTTTCATGCTGAAAAAACTAACGGCGTTACGGTTCTTTCAGTTTTCGGGTCTACGGTCGGGGAATCTTAAGAAAGCTTTATTAACCGGCAAGAATTTATTGCCACTGATTTTTTTGACAAATGAAAGAAAACTCCATAATTTCAAACTTTTCTTGCGGAACAACATTTTCACCGCTTCCTTACCGCTAATTACAAACATATTTTTAATTTAGTCAAATTACGTGGAATCAAGAATTTTTATGTACTCAAATACGAGGAAACGAGGCATTCGGGTCGTGAGATCGGGGTCATTTTTTCAGAATTAAAAAACGTACGTCTGGAGGCTCGTGTTGAGTGAAACAACTCGAATAAGTTTCCCATAGCATATATGATAGGAGAATAAGGGCGCCGACGTCGAGGAAAAGACGAATTCTGAAGAAAATTGGAGCTGTCGTAAGATTAGATATTGATAATCTTGTCCGTCGCCCAGTCATTTCTCATTCGCTCGTGTACGCGTGTTATCCGCGCGTGAGCGCGGTGGTCTTGAATATCCTGAATTCCACGAATTAGTCGTAATTGGTTGTTACAGCGGCGCGTGTGTATTAAAAGCCGCGACTCGCGCGAACGTCGCTTTCTTAAATTCCCCTCCTCGCAGCTGGATCAGGTGCGCGCACGGTCGCATACACTACACGGGTTACGTAAAGCTTTTGTGACCGCGCAAGCAAGTATAACACACGGAGCGAACCTTGACTCGATAAAATGAAAAATAAAAGAACGAAAGCCCGGCTGAACGGGTGACGTGAATAAATAGCAACGTGAAACGATCTTCTCTCTCCCACTCAAAATATTAAGATATTATTTTTCTCCTCAGTCCTGCTCCCATATTTCGGGCCAGTCGTCGAAAGGTCGTAGATATTAATCTTCACGACCGGATTATGAATTTTCTGGTTCGTAAAATAAATGAATAAAGAAAGTCGCTTAATAACGAGTGATATCTTAATTAAGGATAAGTTGAATTTTTTTGTAGCTTATCCGGGGCGTATTCATTGATAAATTATTAACAAAATTTCCATGTATTCGTTACTTCTTCGAGAATTATATATCTTCCTAAGAGACAATTGAAAATACACAGGAAATTCATTAGAATTTCACAATAACTTCGAAAGGCGGAAAAATACATTTTCAAGCAGAGGGCGACTTTCCACCTGCTGGAAAAGTCTTCCACTTTTCGAATTACGACTTCCTGGTCTAGATAAAATGGCTGGATAAAAAATAACTACGATATAACAGATGAAATAAACAACAAAAATTTCAATATTTTTCACATACAGTGTCCCGGCCATGTGTGCGTTTTTCCTATTTGGTTGAGATAAAAAAAACGTCAGAACGGGCAGCAGCTGCCCTCTCATTTCTTCATTCGAGACTCCTCTCTCTTTTCACGGATACCGCTGTCTCTAACCCAGCTTTCCGAGGGCTGGTTTAAAAAAGAGAAAAAACAAGGATTCGACGAACCCGTGAAAGGAGAAGCGACGAGGGATCCAGTGGTGTGAAACACGTGAGAATAAAGATAGAGGCAATATCGAGAGAATTCGGAGTGAAACGAGAAAAGCTAGCTATATAGAGGCGAAGAGAACGAGAGAGAGAGATAGAAGACAGCTATGGTGAACTGAGAACGGCCATGTTATTGGATCCTGGCTATGGATCGCGTTCTAACGTTTCGCTCGAAGGGTAGGGGTAGTTTGACAACTTGACAAGAGGACAAAGGCTCGATTCTCTGCGTGCGCTCTGGCCTAGACGACGGTGGATGGGGATGGAAGGCGAAAAAGGAAGGAAACGCGGAGAGTGGGGAGGGGGGAAGAGACGAGAAGATCGTCGAAAACGGTAGGTCGAGAGAAGGCGTCGCGACGCTCTTTGCGAGGGTAGGTATTGAGTCGAAGAAGGGTCGGGAGGGCGAGGTCGAGTCAACGTACACAAGGGAGGAAAAGCGCCGCCGCTTATTCTGAATCCGCGCAAACCCCCGGGCAGAACCGTGAACAAAAGGGGGTTGCACAGACTTATTTCAAATATATACACGTACATATAGGAAATTCAAATACTTCGCTCTCTCTCTCTCTCTCGCACTTTCCTATATTTCAACGATTTGATTTCGATCGTCCATTTGCAAAGCGTGGAGATGGATTTATGGCGCTCGAAAAGTTTTATTATTATTTATCGATTCTTCCCCAATGATGGAGGATAATTCTCGCTATTTTTTTCACCGGTATTACACAATGCTGCATTGTTACCAAACGTTCGATTATTGTGTTATTCGATCGATTATGCGCGGCGTACACGCGCCAAATCGAAGCCGCAAAAACGTTTAGCGAAACTCTCGCATTATCCACTCTCTATCTTCTCACCGTGGTTATAATGTAATGTATCCCCGCGACACAATTTACCAGCAATTGCCGGGCGCGGGAGAGCAACCTGATTTATCGCGTTCTAAAATACCCCTTCGCCCGGTGGGATCGCTTTAAAATCCCTTTTTCGCGCTTCATGCCGCGCTCTACAATTGTTGCTGATAGTTCATTCAATTTCTGATCGCAGATTGAAATCCAGGGTGAGCGATTTTACGTGTAGATATTAAATTCGCATTGAAAATGAAAAAAAAATGTTTTTTTTTATTGTCTCTCTTTTAATAATACTTGTACACACGATATTCACGAGAACGGAGTCGATTGATAAATAATCGATAGGGTTTTGATACGATTTTCACCTTTTTCCACGGAGATAATCCACAACGATTTCCCGGAAGCGCGCGAGCATTGAAATTCAATTAATTTTCACGGAATCGAGCGGACGCTTACGGCGAGAATTATCGCGAGCAAGGTTATCGAAAAACGGGAGGAGGCGAAGAAAAAAAAAATTATGTGTCAACCTGCGATGGCGAGACCCGACGAAATATGTGTGTTTTCGAGTCGCATGAATCATTATTTTTTCATTCAGCTCTGACAGCCGGTAACTCATCCATTCTTTTGTTTGTTGCTTGTATAATTCTCTCGTTCGCTTTTTTCCCTCTCTCTTTTTTTTGTTCTTTCTCCGAGAAAAGGAGCGACAGATCCTTGGAAAAAAATATGAAATAATAACAGAATGAAAGATATGCAGTGTGTATTCGAATGGCGAATTGACAGCGAATCGGACGAGTCTCGAATACGACATGAAGCGTTACTCGGGAAGATCGCTGCGAAAAACCTGTTTCGCCGAGGCTTGAAAAATAAATTTCAAGGAAAACAGCGCGAACCGCGGCGTGAGATTCATCGCGAAAAACAAAACTGATGGAAGATATTATTGCCAACACGTCAGGCTCCGGGAAACATTTTATACAGGCCTTAAAAAAAAAAAAGTTAAAAAATTTTCTCGCCGTTTATTTGTACACGTCACGGACATGAACGATCGAATCTCAATTATTTGCTTGTGGGATTGTGCTTTCGAGCGTTTAACTTGCGATGTGTAATCGACGATCGATATATAATTATTAAGAGTAGACCGCCGAAATGGAGCGAAGCAGGAAAGGAGAGATAATTACTGATCCGTGTATAATGTGAATCATCACCGAAGTAATATATCGTGCCGAATATAGACAGAGGAGAAAGGCAGTTTATTTTCTCCCTTTAGTTCGGTGGTTCCGCCCTGTCCATATCCGGCATATATCCGAGTAAACTTTCAACCCCTCAGAGCCAGAGGAGAAAGCAGTCGTGAGCTCTCTCTCTCTTTCTCTCCCTCTCACTATTCAAAGGCAACCGATTTCTCCTCGTCGAATATACATTCTTTTGTTCGACCTAATATCAGGCGAGCCTGCTTGTTCCCGAGTCCACGTACGAAAAATCATCCCCTTTTTCGAGCTTTGCGTCCATGATCGCGCGGCTACAGGGAGCAAGGGAGTAAGAAAGCCGAGGGCACTATATGGCTTTTTTTTGCCCTCTCGTGGCTTTCTGCGATGATATTTTCGGTGCGCGAGGGAATCGCGAAACGAGATGGAGAGGCCAAAAGCTACCCTAGCAGTCTCCAGTAAATCAGAAACGCAGCGAAGCATCTTCGACTCTCGCGCTCGAGTCGCTGCGAGCTATGATGGCGGTATGAGCGTTCTACGGAATAAGGCTCGAGTTTGCGTGGAAGGATATATGTAAGCTTGTGTTCCGGTGGAAATCGAACGATTTCGAAGCTTTTCGCACTTATCGCCGAGACGTGAAAAAAACCTCAAACACCGCAGTCGGAGCTTCCCGATAAAAATTGATTCCGCAAACCGGTGGAAGAGATTGTACATAAAAAATTGCCACGTGAATTTAAAGAGACTTTTTTTCACAGATAACATTTTCTGGAACGTTTCTTTCTTGTTTTTCAAATTTGTAAAGTTTTGCTTTCTGCGCTAATTTGCTCAGCAAATAATACCATCATTTGAGTGTAATCGCTCGAAAAAACTAGGTCCCACAAAACGATATTCTACAAAAACAATTGTATATACTGGATTTGAAGATAATTTTTTCATAATCTATGTAGACGTTAGTTAACATTTACGCAACTGTGTGTGTCAAATTTCAGAAGTTTCATCGCCTCTATAATCATTTGATCGCAACAATTTTTTTAAATGCGCGTACCGTAATTTTATTTGAACATAGATATAAAAAGAGATTCTAAAATATGGTGAAAGTAAAAATGCAGAAAATAGTTACGTATTCGAAGAGAGATAAAATTTTTTTAAATGGCCTTTTCCTTTAACATTTAAAATTTTTTCCCTATCAATCTCTATATTTGTTCTGTAATCATTTAATCGGGAAAAGAATCATTTTTTCCTCATCCAGACTACAGAATGACGCGAGCGAACTTATCGGAGCATTTACGAAAGCGAAAAATAAAAAGAGTAAACTTATCTCTTTTGTATACATTAGTAGATTGTATGCAACTTATACGCTGTCACATAAATTATTCATTGTATACATATTATAAATAAAAACGACGGTCATAAACGATATCTCGAAACATATTAGCCGGCACGTCGGGCTCGCGCTCCTCGCGTTTTCTTGTCGGCAGGAAAAAAAAACGCCGGGAGACAAGAATTCAGGTTATCGATCGAGGCTTCTTTTTCTCGCATAATTTTTTGGGAAAAGCTTGGCCATTGGAAAAGTTGCCGGGGAGCTTGAGAGAAGGTAGACGAGAGATAGAGAGCGAGAGACAGAGAGAGAAAGAGAGAGGATGGAGAACGGTCCCTGGGCATTATTATGCAAGACGACTATGTTATCTGGTAGGTAATGAAGTGACCCGTTGTCCTTCGCTACCAGGTTCCCGGCGGGGCAGCGGTATCCCCCTGTACACAGTCAGCCGGCACACTCCGAGCGGTGTGTCTCAGGTATAAACTCTGGCACACAAGCAGAAGAATCAGAGCCTGAGAGACAAAAGGGCACTATTGAGAAAATCAGGTACGAGAGATCGCTGCCCTTTTTTTGTCAGCGCTGCTCCCTCTCTGATGGAATTTTTTTCTCTCTGCATTCACACACAGCCGCACTTCGCACACGAGATATCCGTACGTATAAATACACGCGGAGCAACGTCTCGAGATCCCGATTCCAGATTATCGCGCGGGGGTGTCGCACTTAGCGGGACATTTGTCTCCGAGGCTTCCCCGCTTACTCCTTTCCTCGTCACGCGACGAGGAAAAAATAAAGTGCAGTCACACGTGGACCGGAGTTACGTTCGATGGGGATGCGATTCTTATGCACGCACGCGCCATCGGAGCGCCTCGGGCGGGAACGTTATTTTTCAATGTTTATTATTCATTATTTTCACAAAAAATTTCTCATCGCACATCTCAGAGTAGAAAATAAATATTTATTCTACCATTTTGTTGACGTCGATGGCGAGCTCTTTTTTTGCTTGAAGTTTAACTGGTAAATAATATTGTTTATCACTGGTAAATAATATTATTTTTTCGATAAACACATTTCACGTGAATTCATTTGTTAAATGATTACAAAAAAAATTACATTAACTTTTTAGTTATTTAACTTCTCTCTTGTTATTTGTTGGAAAGATTGTTAGAAATTATATCAGTGAATACTTTTTCACATTTCACAAGCAATTATCTCCTACGAATATTCATGATATTCACTCTTGAAATCGTCTTTGACGTACCTCTAGTCCACGTGGCTGTCGTCCATGATATTTCGCTCAAGGAACGTTCGCGCGCACGGATGCGGACTTATGTATATTCGCAATAAAAACTCTCGGTCCTCTCATCAGTAGCGAGTTCGATATTACGATACCGGGTGAAACAAACACGCGGCATTGGATGCACGCGTGAGCTAGTGGCCGCCTGAGGCGAGCTCGCTATCGACTAATTAACATTTCGAATTTAACCAAACACGTTGCAGACCGTTTACACCCGCGAGCACTCAGCACGGACGACGTATACAAACGCACTCTCGCGTCAATTTAATTTTTTTTCCAACCTCGGGATATAGTTATTTTTGCGCAGGTAGATTTCTATCTACTCGGAAATTAAAACGAGTAGACGATTATATTTATGCGAGCGCGAGCGTTATCGCCGTCTTTGTTGCAAGTGAGCGCAAAAGAGAATTTGGAGAAAAGAAAAGAAAGAGCAAGAAAAAAAAGGAAAGAAAACAGAGGAGGGAGCGACTGAGCAAACAATGTCAATTAAATGTACACAGGTGTCGATGCGTTGACATCGAGCGCGCTCATATCGTTGACGTCGTCGACGTCGTCGACGTCGGGCCTCGATCTTCGTCTCTCACCTTACTCCGAACCGATTTACGTCACGAGAGAGGAAAATAATAAGGCCAGACTGAATTTCCCTCCGGATGGTAACAGAGAGTATCTTTCGCTCGAGAAATGCAAATGGGAGTTTTCAATCGCGAAACGGAACCACGTGCGCGAGATATACACTACTGTCATTCCATAGATGAAAAAAAAAATCACCTTGCTGTCATCGAGGCGCACTTTCTGCACTCTCTTTTCGTATCCATGGATCGAGAAAATGTTCGGATTCCATAAATTCCCTCTGTCGAACACCTTTTGAAAAGGAATTCGCTGTCACAATAAACAACGAATTAAATAAATAAATAAAAATGTAAGAACACTCTCTCACTGTTTCACTGTGACTTTCGCGGAAAATAACCGAACGAAAGATACGAAAAAAAAGAAAAAATAAATAAAAACAAAAGAAAAGCAAGACGCGATTTCGAACTGTGGCGCGTGATTCGCGAGCGCGTGTACTCGGAGAGCGTCGAGACGCCGATTCGACGCAGCCAGAGCGCGCGACCCCGTGTGTCAGGAGCTTCTGACTCTCTCTCCCGGTGGAGTTGCAGACAGAAACGGAGCTCTCTCTACGCCGATATGACGCTCGGAGCTGTATGCTCCGTAGTAGACGGAAAACACACGTACGCGATCCGCACACACGCGGAGACACATAGACACGTGCAGAAAACCTCGTGAACGAAAAGGAGCGGAGAACGATGAGATAAAGAGGGAGAATCAGAGAGAGCGAGAGACCGTATGAGAGCGGGAAAGCAAAAGCGTGATCGAAGGAAGGAATGAGACAGGGTGAGAGAGGGAGAACACAGAGAGAGAGAGAGAGAGAAAAAGGGAGAAAGAGAGGGAAGCACAGCAAAGCCAAGACTAATACAGCGACAGTCGAGTTTCGCACTTATACACGAGAATCGACGTATATTTATAAATGTATACACATCGGTACGTCATTTTATATAAAAGCGTGCGAGAGTCTCCGTTCGGACGAGTTTATGTGGGTTTTCGTACGTGCGTGTCGTTCCTCGCGGTTTTCCGTGTATTCACTGACAGGGATGAATGCCTACGCACACTCACGCGTGTTTTTTCCCCCTCCCGCGATTCCTTCCCCCACCCGCCAGTCTCGCATATCCGTAGAGAGCGACACGCGAGTGCGCGAGCGTGAATGTGTGCAGAGAAGCGTATCCTCCCGTCGGGGCTGAGAGTGAGCTTGTGTAGGAACCGCCGGACGAGAGCGTCGAGCTGTCAGCGCACCCCAACTCCTGATTCCGGTGGAGCCAAACCTCCCTTTTCCTATGAGCGAGCCCCTGTATGTGTGTATACCCCCGCGCGCGGAGAATATACACACCGGCGTCTCTCTCCACATGCACACGACGACGAATCGCATCGGCAACGGCACACAGAAAAGCCCGCGGCACAACCAGAAGCAGCAACCCCCCGCTGCACACACGCCACGTCCCTATTCATCCGTCCTCCATCTCTCTGAAAACCTCGCTCTCCCTTTCCACCATTCCCTTTTTTCCAAATCAGCCCTGCGGATTCAACAAAGAATAACCGAGGAGAGCGAGATGACCGAATGGAAAAAAAAAGAAATAGAGATGAAAATAAAATGGAGCGGAAAAACTTTCGGTATACGGAGCTTCCGCGAGATCTCTTTTGGTGCATTATTTCCACGGTTTTTTTTATACCTTTTGGATGGTTATTTCACCGATACGTGCAAAAATTATTTTCGTCCTGGTCATCGTATTTTAGATGTTTTTTTTAGATTACTCTTTTGTTGAAATAAAATATAATTAATGGTTCTGGAAAATGTCGCCTCTGAAGTATATTTTCGTCTGGTATTATTTTTGCTCGGTCTCATTGAGTTTTCGTACGTCCGACACGACGCTGGGCACAAGAAATTCAACAGGAACTGTCCCCATGGCGATTCGAGAATCTCCGGAGTGTCAAATAGCTCGGGAGAGCGAGAGCGGGAATGCATTCTGATCTCGTCCGTTATATTTCTTGTTTGCTCAGAGGGTTCTCCGTTTCCTTGTGTGTGCGTGCGCGCGCGTTACGCAGAATGTGTGTTCTCCTCGTGAAGCAAAGAAGCGCGTGGGTGTCTCGCGCTGCCAAAATTGTGGAAAGATCTATGGCCCTCGGAGGAAGCTTGTCCTTGGACATGAAGGGCAAAAAAAGAAGACGCGATGACGAGGACGAGGAAAAAAAAACATACGAGGCGAAGCGAATAGGGGAGAAAAAACTTCGTCACCGCGGGGGTGGATCCGATTCCCTGTGGAAATGGAGAATGGAAGTAAAAACGGAGAGAAACAAAATTTTAAACTCGAGCTTCGGAGTTTTTCGCGTCAGAAGAAAACGTGTACACTCGAAAAATTTTTCGAAAATCCGTATCAAAATTTTTTTCCATCCCCCGTAGATAATTTCCCATAATAAAAGATCTTCCATAGAAATATATTTCAGGAGACGATCGTAAATTTAGTGCGATTGAGACGCAAAGAAATGCGTTCTTTATTATAATTATTTCTCTCGGTCACTCGGCCGCCTCCTTGCTCAGTTTTTCCAGTGGGCGTGTAACGAAGTTCCGCTCCTTCTGGCCCTCGTTTTCCTCAAAAGGGAAAACGCTCCGCGAAGGACGGGTCTCGCAAGGCGTTCGTGTGTGCGCCCGTTCGTCGGTGTGTCGTATTCCCTCGGGGAACGGGGCATGTGCCTGATGACTCTATCCAATCGGACTAAGGCTGAATTTCTCATCGTCGTTCCGTTCCCCCGATGATCGGGTCGAGGGCGCGTGTTTCTCGTGGGCGCGAGAGATCGTTGCGCGTTTCCACACACAGACACATCGACAGGCACACACGTATATACATATAAGCATCAACTACGAAAAGAATAAAAGAAAAAAGAAACACGTACAAAATATACACGAATCGTACACACGGAACTCCGCTGGGAAAGGGAAAGAACGAAAGCGACGAGCGAACGAAGGATGGAGAAAAGGCCAACGCGAGAGGGAGAGAAGCGCCTATGATTTATAACGGCCATTACGATCCCGATAATTATATGCTGCCCTATAGCCGCCCCCTCCACGACGGTGTGGCCCACGAGAAAAAGAGCGACGGACTTTGTCAAGAGCGAGAGAGAGAGAGGGAGAGACAAAGCTCTTTTCGTATATATTTATGTATATACGCGCGAGTATATCGTGCGCGGTTGTGATGGTGTAGATGATATCCTGTAACTCGCCTGCTTGCATGCGCCAGCGAAACGTTCCTTCGACCATCCGTTTCTCCTTTTTTTTCATTATCATTATTTTTTCCACGTTTTTCTGCGAACAACATTTTTTCCGCTTTCTCCGATAGGTCGAAGGATTGCGAGCCTCTCTTCGACGTTTCTGCGCTTGTAATTTCAACGTCCGTGCGTATATGAAAAAAAAAACAATCTTGGAATATTTTCCAATTGGAGAGAGAGCTGATTCCAATCGGATGATGGAAATATGTACTCTGTAAACGTAGCCGGGAATTATCGTGTTACTTTACAAGCGCGTTTGGCATGTACGCAAAAGAGACACGAGAAAAGGCTCGAAGCGTTTTTGCCTCTTGCGTCAAAATTTAATTCCTATTTAGGGGTTGCTCTCTCGGTACGCGTATAAATAATGGGGAAGATCGATCACGATGAAAATGAAATAAAAATGTCGGTTACACCGGGCGAGTTTCTCGCGGGCGGGAATGTGATCCTCGTTGATAACCAAAAAACAATGACTTCTGCTTCCTCCGAATGGAGCGTCGGGGGTGGGTACGCGAGAAAAGGTTTCCTGCTTGCATATATGCACGCAAACGAACACACATATGCGCATACGTATATGCTATACGTAGCCTCATCGTGGAAAAATCTTCACCCTCGTGCGGCCTCGGCGACGGGACTCTCATAAATATTGGAGCGAGAATCCCGCAGCCCAGAACAGAAGAAGTAGCGTATCGGAAATGAAAGAGAAAATAAATGCGGCGATCGGTCTCTTTTTCCTTTTTTTTTTCTCTCTTACAAGATCCCCGTGGACCACTTATTACGCCGAATCTTACGTAGAACCCCAATCATCTAAGTATTTCGTAACAATGACCATTTCTCACACGGTACAAATTACGATAATCAAAAAATTGAGATTATTGAAAAAATAAATTTCCAATTTTCGAAATCAACATTTGAAATAAAAATTAATGAAATTATCCAAAAATATTGTACTACATTTTCATTTCAATGAAAACAAAATTTATAAAGCTAACATTTTAAAAAAATCGTAATAAAAATATTCTGTTTGTTTTAAAGATTTTTGAATATTAAGGTGATATACACGATGCAGATAAGTCGTTGACGAACTATAAAAAACGATTTTTTTGTTGTGAATTATCGCCAATATATGACCAATTCTTTGGGAAAATCGGATGCGTACTTAAAATTGAATGTATTTTCTTTATTTTTATACTCTTGACGAGCCCGAATT